>JAUCBJ010005023.1:0-32185 GCA_032718475.1 Nemertoderma westbladi | reverse complement strand
CCGAGGACAGTTGTGATATATCCAAATTTCTAATATTATTTTAGATATCGGTTTATGCCAGCGTACGTACGTACGTAACGTATGTGGTACATGTTTAAACGTTTATCAATGACAATATAATGAATACTGCACCAATTTCTCGAAATTAATTACACAATGTTCCATAACAATAATGTCGATGATAAGTTGACAACAAACCTAAGTTACTGATAGTCTAGTCGTAAGAAATAAAAATAACAGAGTTTGTGTAATGAGTGTGAACTGAAAAGTCTAAAACAATACAGTATATTTTAGCCGATTGAACACCAGATGAGATAAGGGAGTCTATGGACGCAATAAAAATGCATCCCTCTCCAGGAGAAAATCGACGAAAATAACTGCTGATTACTCCCAAAAATAAAATTGTAACCTGTTCTAATGAATATAGTTTATTGTTTTGATTAGAATAGAATAGCATGCGACTGCAAACTGCTCATTTCCCTTAATTGATAATTGAGTAAGAATTTGCATCAAATCCCCCCCCCCCTGTTTCATGAACGCATATCTGTCTATGTCTACTATAATAATACACTTGAATTATCAATCACCAAACCTCCGGCTCCGGGTCAGTCTCCGGCCGGAGCTCATATTGTAACCCGGAGAATCCTGCGGGCTCCGGCTCCGGATGAAATTTTAGCTCTGTCGCATCCCTAGTGGGCGCTGCTCCTATCTGCTACCTGAGGTGTAAGCGGATTCAATTCCGCCTCATTACCCACCAATAAATGGGACAGTGGCATTTTCGGCAATATGTTGGAGATACGAGATTAGCAATATTAATCTCGTATCACAACCAACATTTTTTTTTTTTGGGGGGGGGGGGGGGGGCAACACAAGCCCCGAAGCCACACACAAAGGAAGGTTAGAGGTTAAACCACCTCGGAGGGGACACAGCTAGCAGAGGCTAGTAACAGAGGGGAAACACTCCCAGAGAGTGAAAGGGTGAGAAGTAGGTTATTAGCCAATAAGGGCAAAGGAGAGCATCGACTAGGTAGCAATCGAAGCAATATTGCTATATCAATCATATATTATCTCCTGTTACCGGTTTGTGATTCAGTTTAGTTAATTACTCAGTTAGTGCAGACCGGTATCAGTTGTTTACCATCATCAATCAGACACATACCGGTGTCATTATATCTGTGGTTCTACCATAACATTATTGTGCTATTAGCAAAGAGACAACACCGGACTCTCATTGTTTTCCTATAATGGCCTTGGCCAGGCTACTAGCACCATCCCTGACAGTAGAACGGTGACGCATGAAACATCAACCCGGTCGGGATCTTCAATCCCGTAAACAGTAAACAACTGCCAACTGCTATAACTGTGACTGCCAGACACCAGACAGCTAGAGACAGTAAAAGTAAAGTAAAGATGAGCCAAGGAGAGCCCCGAGAATCAGAGGGAGAGAGAACGCTGCCGCGGACCCCGGACGACACCAACCAAACGATCCGTGAGGCCGCGACGCGACGGTATCGACCTGCGATGCCGGATTCGCCGATGAGGGACGATCCGGTACCCCAAGCGGAGGGCGGCCGTCAACCACGAGGGAGGGACGAGTTGACGCACGACAGCGGTCGGTGTACCGAAGTCGCCGGCCAGCCACAGGCCGAGGGCGACGGATGGCCCACCGGAACGGCGATGGTGGGGCCGCTGGTACGACGCCGAATGAGGAGAGGAGGAGGAGATGTCGGCGAAGAGGACGTCGGGACGAGCGATCGGCTATGACGGCCTACAACGCCACGAAGAAACTATTAAAGGAGGCCAGAGAGGGAGGAAAGGTAAACCAGCCTAAGTTACACCAACGGCTAGGTGAGTCGAACAAACACTTTCGGTATTTGTTCCATTTTGGACAGGGAGAACTGGCGAGTGAGAGAGCGAGGGGGGTCGCCACCGAACTATTCGAACTGTGGCGATCCAGGGTTATGGAGCCTGAAGTAGTGTACGTAGGGCCGTACTTAGTGGATGCTAGAGGAATTAAGTTAGTGAGTTGGGCGGATCTGCACGAGGGCAAACCCGAGGTTAACCCTGAGGATTCGGTCTCGTTGGTTAGCGAGAACCCCAGAAAGCGGGGGAAAGTTAGTAGGACAGAGAGGCGACGGGAGTCCGTCGCGACCGATAAGTACGCTACATCCTCCGCAAAAGCAAGAAGGGTGTTAGAGATAGATCTGGCATGTCAACTGGACATGGTGGCGCTAGACCAGAAATAACTAGGGAGGCAGTTGGACGAGGGTACTGCGTTGTTAGAGAAAGGGAGAGAGTTGGTGAGGGAATGTAGAGAGAGGGCCGATAGGGTGGCGAAGAACTGTAGAGAGCAAGAAGAGAGAGAGACAGAGGAATGTAAAGAGCGAGAGGCAAGAGTAGAGAACGAGCATAGAGAGCGGGAGGCGAGAGTAGAGAGCGAGCATAGAGAGCGGGTGGCGAGAGAAACAGAGTTAGCGAACCAGAGTTTGCGAGAGGACAGATAGAGAGAGAGAGCGGGAAAGCGCATGCGGGATGACATGCATGCCTGGTTGAGGGGGCTTATGCAATATCAGGCTAAGCAAAAGCGCCGATTAGAATTGGCGCAGTTGGGACTATCCGAGAGTGAGCCTGGCTCGGGTAATATTTACGAGGAGCCCGAAGTAATGGAAATGTTCGTTAATACCCCACTTACAGGCTCCGGACGACTGACCCAGAACTCGTGTAACCGTACAGGCAGGGGGTGGGGGGGGGGGGGGTAATAATAATACGTTAGAGGGAATTAATATTAATAGTACCGTAGTGGACAACCCTAATCAAACTTTCATTGCAGGAAATAATATTTTACCCAGTAATATTAATTTAAATACAAATAATCCAAAAAATAATTCTAATTTAAATACAAATAATCCAAACAATAATTCTAATATAAATAATTCAAATAATTTAAATTCAAATATACAAAATAATCTAAATAATAATTTTAATTCAATCAAACAAAACTGTAACAAAACAAACAAACAAACAAAATAATCCTAATTTAAATTTAAATGTACAAAATAATTCAAATGATTTATATAATATAGAAAATAATAATATTGATAACGGTGCTATTAATACTGTTATAGTATTGTATATAGTATTGTATATAGTATAGTACTGTTGTTAATACTAATATAGGAGACATAGGTGGTCCGGCCAACGGGAGCCTGCAAGGCCACGGAGTTAGGCAGGGAGCAGCGGGGGTGAGTCAAGCCGACGGAGCCTGCAAGGCCATGTAGTGGTAGAGGGAGAGGCGGGGGTGAATAGACCCAGCCGCAGTAGAGATAGTGCGTCGACTAGAGAAAGGCGTAGAAGCGAAGTGAGAGGTAGTGAAGTAAGAAGTGGGGGGTGGGGGGGGGGGCTACGGGCGCCCCACCATGGGAGATTAGTGGCGAGAGGGGGGGGGGGCAGAGAATGTCCCACAAGAGGGGCGTAGAAGCGAAGTAAGAGGTCGTGAAGTGGCGAGTGGGGGGGGGGGGGGGGGGCTACGGGCACCCAACCGCGAGAGATTAGTGGCGAGAGGGGGGGGGGGGGCAGAGAATGTCCCACAGGTTTTGGCGGATAATGCGCTGGGCGAGTTAGATGAACCGCGGCACCCGACGACGGAGAATAGTAGGGGGATTGCGAGTACCCCCAGGAGCATCCACCCGGGCAGAGAGAGAAATGTTGACGCCGGGAGCGGGCGAGCGAGAAGACGTCAGTCGGAAGAGGGAAGAAGAACAGTGGAGTTTAACCGGGAGGTCGAAGAGAGATCACAAAAGCGTGGAGAGAATAGAAGAAGCGTTGCTATGAGCAACCAGAGAGCAAGGACGGACAGTGAACCGTCGGTAGTAGAGATGGGAGTAGAGATGGATTAGGGAGTCAGTGGGGTCGAACTCCGGGAGATTGCCGTCGCCCCGGAGAGACGCACCACACACCAGGAGAAGGGTACAGGACGTACCGATACAAGGACGAGAACAGGAGAGGGGATCGAAGAGAAATTTCCCGACGGGATATAGCTGCCGATCGAGAGTACGGTAGTCGCAGGGAGGACTTCTTGGAATATTCGAGAAGATTAAACTTCGGTCCGGAAGGGCACAGGCAGACTGCAGGACATACTGTAGGCCTTACTGCACATACTATAGGCCATGCTGGAAGAGATAGTGTAGGCGATAGGGTAGCGCGAACAACGGGATTAGATCCAGAAGTCGCGGCGTACATACCGGCAGGTAGGCAAGAAGTGGATAGGCCTATACCGGTACCAGCACACCGGTATGACTATAATATGCAGGGACATAACATATACCCAGGGGAGGGGGGGGGGGGTTATTGCTGATAGATGTGTGGGTCCCAATATATTAACATCAACCCCAGTACCAAACATAACACCGGTGGGGGGGGGGGACAGGGTGACATTCCCCCATTACAGTATCGACAATACACTCAACCGGGAATAAGAACATCGAACCCCCTGGATCAGAAGAGCTACCACCAGTTGAGCCATTTAAATTCGACGGAAGCAGACCAGAAGAATACCTGCAATTCCGACGCATGTACAGCAACGAAATATTAACTAAGAACCTGACGCAGGCGGAGTGCCTAAAATATTTACAGGTATACATACAGGAGGCCCAGCGTACGACATCGTGAGGCAGTATCAGGGCATCGAGGGTGGCTTCACGACTGCATGGCGGGCCCTAGACAGGGAATACGGACACCCAGCCAAGATCATCCGGCAGACCCTGAGGGGAATAACATCGGGTGGCCTACAGGATAACCCTGTTAGCATAAAGACCTTTGCGAATAAGGTTGATAAGGCGTTAATCGTGCTGAAGACGCTAGACGCGCCATACGAACTCAACGCATCAAATAACATCACCACGATAGCGCAGGCACTGCCGATCTGGCTACGGAACAAGTGGAGGAAGATCGCCTTCTCCACCCGGGAGAAGAAAGGTGCGGAACCGGGCCTAGAGGAAATGTCGAACTTCCTCAACTACGAAGCAGAGTTGATTACAGACCCAGTCTACAGTGAGGATAGTTTGGGGAAGGCGCCGAAGACCGAATACAACAGGCCTAAACCCGAACATAATCCAGCAGATCCATTCCCGAGAGTGAGACAGTCGCTACCACAGGGCCACACAGGGGGCTACAAGCCCACAGTTAGCTGGGAGTAGGGCCACACCGTGGCAGGGACAGAAACAAAATAACACCACGAACAAATATAATCCCAACACACCCAGTAGGCCGAGTCCAAATAACCAAAACACTAAACCGGTAGATATAAATCTACGCGCGATACGTGAAGGACTATACAGGGAACGCTACAATCCAGGATTCGAATGTCAATTGCATAGGGATGGAACCCATAAGACCATGAGTTGTAAGCATTGGCAAGCGTTGCCTAAACAAGATCGTGTAGCCTACAGGATGCAAACGGACTATGTCATCGATGCGTGGTAGAAGGACACAGATCCGGAGAGTGTAGAGAAACACCGATAGGAGACGATGAGACTGGAGGCCAAACAATGGCTACGAGCACGACAGGAGCAAGAAGAAAGAGGAAAGTACTACTCGGGGTAGTACCAGTGAGGATAACAGGAAGAGGGCGGCCGATCAGTCACAACATTGATGCTGGTCGACAGCGGAGCAGCCTTCACGCTGGTGGAGAATTGGGTGGCCGAGGAGATAGGGTTACAGACGAGGCCGAGTAGGATGGCGGTAACTACTATCTCGAGTAAGGATGAGGTCCTGGAGATGAGGACGGGACGGTGCGAGATATCAGCAATAGCACCGGGATGTGATTATGGGGCGACCATCGACCCCATACAGATAATAGAATCGATTAATATAAATGCCAGGAGACCAACTAAGATCGAGGTCGAGCAATACCGGTTCCTGGATGATATCGATTTCTCAATACCGAAAGTGGACGTCTCGAAGGTATCCATCATAGTCGGAATGGATTGTCCGACGGCCCACGAGAGAGTAAGGACCATATTCGGAGAGAATAAGCAGGGGATCCGACGGCGATTCTCACGCCGTGCGGATGGACGCTTAGCGGCCCAATTAAAACCAAGATTCCATCCAGGGTGTCGGAGACATCAGGGTGCATGCTATCAGGCACCGTTAAGGACGCAGAGAAGAAACCAGAGACGGGCGATGGGGAGGTCCCATGTGAGAAGCGGCCCGGGGAAGGATACCAGGAGTTGGGTATGGATCTGGAACCACGCATAGTGGAGCGTGGTGAAAGGATAGAGGATAGTTCCAGAGAAATACCGTCGGTAGATAAGTTAGGAGGGGAAGTAACAGCAAGAGAGTGGGCGGAGGAGAATGGATTCGACGCGGAAGACTTAGAGACGATGGGATGGAACAAGGATGTTCCCGGAAAGTATCGGTATGAGGATGGAGAAGAGTGGACGGCGAGATGTCCGGAGCAGTGTCCGGAGGAGACGCCGGTCCGGTTGAGAGGCATACCGAAAAGGGGGAGGTCAAATAAGAAGACAGGGTGGAAAGGGATAGGATTAGTATTATCCATTCTGTTCTATCTATTCTTTCGATTTCTTTTCATTCTACCGCCAGGTGACGACAAGATGAAGTGTGGCATTTTGCTGCCAGGGGACCATGAGGAAATCAAGAAGGCGGCCGAAAGACCCGATTTTAGGGTGGTGGAGGAGGGAGAATCAATTCCTAGAGAGTTGGAATTGGCAGAGGAGAGTGTGGACGAAGAATAAGAGGACCTACAGGGGGGCAGTGGGAGAGTGCCTCCTGGAAGAAGAGGGCACCTTGAGAGTTTAGTCGTCCAATATGTTGGACTGAGGGGGGTGGGAATGAGGGCGAGACGCCCTTCCCACACAGAAATATAAATAAAATAAAATAATAAGAAAATAATAAAATAAGTAGAAAGTTAGAAAGTAATAGTAGTAGATAGTTAGATAGTAAGTAGTAGTTAGAAAGTTAGTAGAAGTTAGTAAGAAGTAAGAAAGTTAGTAGAAGTTAGTAAGAAGTAAGAGTAGAGAAGTTAGAAGTAGGCAGAAAAGGGATGTGGTATATAAACATACCACGGGAGTAGGAGGGTACATAGTACCGTTAGAGTTAGAAGTAGGCAGGTATAGGGAGTGTGGTATATAAACATACCACGGGAGTAGGAGGGTACATAGTACCGTTAGAGTTAGAAGTAGGCAGAAATTAGGGAGTGTGGTATATAAACATACCACGGGAGTAGGAGGGTACATAGTACCGTTAGAGTTAGAAGTAGGCAGAAATTAGGGAGTGTGGTATATAAACATACCACGGGAGTAGGAGGGTACATAGTACCGTTAGAGTTAGAAGTAGGCAGAAGATAGGGAGTGTGGTATATTGACATACCACGAGTAGTAGCAGGGTACATAGTACCGGAGTAGCAGGGTACATAGTACCGAGAGAGTTAGAGGTTGTGGGCACCGAAAGCGCCACGTAGAAAGAGAGGGAGTGTGGTATGTAGATATACCATGAGAAGTAGTAGCAGAGGGGTTGTGGGCACCGAAAGCGCCACATAGAAAGAGTAGAGGGGTTAGTGGGCACCGAAAGCGCCACGTAGGAGAGAGAGTGAGAGAGGTAGTGGTAGTGTAGGTATTGAGTAGTAGCAGTTATGTAGGTAGTAGCAGTTAATAGTAAGTAGTAAGTAAGAAGTAAGTAGCAAGGTAGATAGAATGATAGCACAGAGAGGGGTAGCATAAGAAAAATTGGCACTTTAGGGAGTGGTAGAGACACAGGACATTGTGAAGCAGTGGGGATGGGCCAGCTCATGGGCCTTGTCTGCCACAAGCCGATGGACTGGGGCAAGTTCTGGGGGGAGCACGGAGCGGGCACGGGACATTGCGAAGCAGTGGCGATGGGGCCAGCTCATGAGGCTTGTTTTCCACAAGCCGATGGACTGGGGTAAGTCCCGAGAGGAGTATGAGAGCAGTACGAGGGAAGTATGGAGAGGAGGTGTTGGCGCGTGAGAATGTAGACGGGTGTAATTCAAATGTGGGGAGTGAGCAGAGTGGAGTTAGAGTGAGTTCAGAGTGGAGTTAGAGTGAGTTCAGAGTGAAGTTAGAGTGAGTTCAGAGAGAGGAAGTTTTTAAAATTGTGTGAAGAGTCCACAATTGTCTCGAACAGAGACGTCAGATGTCTTGGTGCAACATAGGTTGCGGTTGCACCAAGAAGGGGTAGCAATATCATACCCAGAGGGAGCGGCCTGGAAAGCCGGCTCCGAGAAAAGAACTCCTCCCCACACCCGATAGTAGATCGGGTTCCAGCGGAATTGAAGCGCACTTGTAGTTGATGCTATCTTCTCACCGGGAAGATAGCATGGGGGGGGTAGTGTAAGCGCATTCAATTCCGCCTCATTACCCACCAATAAATGGGACAGTGGCATTTTCGGCAATATGTTGGAGATACGAGATTAGCAATATTAATCTCGTATCACAACCACCATTTTGGGGGGGGGGGGGCAACACAAACCCCGAAGCCACACACAAAGGAAGGTTAGAGGTCAAACCACCTCGGAGGGGACACAGCTAGCAGAGGCTAGTAACAGAGGGGAAACACTCCCAGAGAGTGAAAGGGTGAGAAGTAGGTTATTAGCCAATAAGGGCAAAGGAGAGCATCCACTAGGTAGCAGGCCAAGGTAACGTAGGAGTGAAGCAATATTGCTATATCAATCATATATTATCTCCTGTTACCGGTGTGTCATTCAGTTTAGTTAATTACTCAGTTAGTGCAGACCGGTATCAGTTGTTTACCGTACTGATCAATCAGACACATACCGGTATCATTAAATCTGTGGTTCTACCATAACATTATTGTGCTATTATCAAAGAGACAACACCGGACTCTCATTGTTTTCCTATAACGGCCTCGGCCAGGCTACTAGCACCATCCCTGACAGTAGAACGGTGACGCGTGAAACATCAACCCGGTTGGGATCTTCGATCCCGTCACATGAGGGTAGGGGTGGGCGCTACTCCTATCTGCTACCCGAAGGTAGGGGTGGGCGCTACTCCTATTTGCTACCCGAAGGTAAGGGTGGGCGCTACTCCTATCTGCTACCCGAGGGTAGGGCTGGGCGCTACTCCTATCCCAAGATTTGCTCCCAGTTATTTAACTGGTACTCATTTTGTCGACCCCAGTGGATGAAAGGCTGAGTGGACCCTGGCGGGGCTGAACCTACAACCACTATATTACAGGCCCGGCGCTCAACCAACTGAGCTACCCCACCGACGCTTCCTATATTACATGAGCCAAATAAACAATAAAAAAAAATCTAAAATTATCAAGGGGGGGGGAGGGGGGGGGGTATGAAAACGTTTTAGCAAGATCTGTCTTACTTCTTGAGAAATTGCTGTCTGTTCGTGTTACTGTTTTACTATTAATCAATAGAAAACATAATCGATGCCTAAAAAATTCCCTATATTATATGTTTTTGTAGTCGGTGAGTTCATTTGTGATGTCATTATACAAATTTGGCATCGCCTTTTCTGTCTGTGAGCAAATCTTGGGATAGGAGTAGCGCCCACCCCTACCCTCGGGTAGCAGCTATCGAAAGAGGAGCCTTCGGGTCGCCTCCGGCTTCGGCCGACTGTTTGCTTGCTTTTACTTGCTTTTTCTGTCTGTATGACAATCAGTCTGTCCGTCAAAACTGACAGCCAAAAATTAGTTTTGGAAGTCATTAAATGTTAAATCTGACACTCAAAATGAATTCTGCCACCAGGAAAACCCCTATAACTAAACTTTTACCTTGATTGTCGGATAATCAGAAAGACCGACAAACAGACTAACAACTAGATTTCATTAAAAGTGAAATCCGACACTAGAAATAAAATCAGCGACAAAGCAAACCCCATAGCAAAAATCTTAGCATGATTTTATGGTTTCGTGTTGCTATAATTGACAGACAATTCACACATATTAACTGACAATTTTTGAATTTTTTTAAAAATATCGGTATTTTCGTTGAAAAGTACGAAATAAAAATTCTGCTCGAATTTTTTTATTCACCTAATCGGCCATGCCGATTCCGTAAAAAGTATTTACATACTTGTGTGTAAAGTACCACAGTTACAGTGTGATGATCCGAGTGGCTTTGTTACACGAACGAACGTTAGTGAGTGAGTGAAAATAAAGCCTTGAGGATCAGAACACTGTAAAGTACTTTGCAACAAATGTATGTAGTTTTATTCTAAAATTTTAACATTACGAAATTATTGTATATATATTATAAGTGATAGAAACTGCACAAATTATATTAGTTGCTGTATAAATAAATGTAAACATGACATAAATTTTGTTATAACGTTAGCTTATATTTCTGGTGGCGCTTGGAGAGCCCTGTTATAATAATATAGCTAATATAGCTATATAGGTATAATAATATACCTATAGTGGACATTACTTAACGCCGTCATGGGCTACCACGTAAACAATAACACCAAATACAATACTAAATGTACAGGCCAATACAATGCTGTAATGTCCTCTAAAGTTGTAAAGTGCTAAATAACAACTCGCTGTTAATACTAACTAACGGCGTTGAGTAATGTTACAATTTTGGAAAAAAACCATTTTAAAGCTTCTGAAATTAAAGTATAACAAAGGAGTATAATTTTAATTAAAAATTTAATAGGTCTTTGGTTCTGGGCGTCAAAAGTTAATTTTTTTTTATAATTATTCAATTCAATATAGTCCACCCAAAATGTATGTATCTTACACATTTTTTTCATTTTTTATACTTATTCGCCTTTTGGTGCTGTAAGCTTTTCAAAATGTTGACTTCCAAGCTAGAACCACCCCCCCCCCCCCCCCACCCCCGCCCCTGAAAACATGGGGTCAATCTGAAACCTAACTCATATATACTGTGTGCCATTTAGATGTTAAAGGATTCTCACCCGCAGTTTTTATATTATTTATTTTTATATTTATTACATATTTTCTCTATAAATCCTTCTTTATGAAATTAAAAAATATTTACACCTACTTTTTATTTACGTAAATTTTATATATACCTAAATAATTCCCATTGACCAGTTGAGATGATGAGTGAACCAACTTCGTTATCTATGCCAAGGCTCGACAATCTTGGCACAGAAGTTCGCAGAGAAACTGATAGGTCAAAAAACGAGTTGGTCCAGAATAGAATTACACCATCCTAAAAAATAAATTTAGTAAATTTAACTTAACTTTAATGACATAACATAAACAAAAAATTATGAAGATGCAAGGAAATATAGAGGTGAGGGATAATTAGGGCTGTCCATTAGGGCGGTGCGTTTTTACTTTTTTTTTCGATTTCATTGTTCTACCGGTGCACAAAAGTTGCCAAATGGTAAAAAAATAAGGAAAAAAAAATTATTTAAATTTCGTCTATATCTTCACGGATCCCAAGAGGGTTGAAATTTTGAGCCATCGCGATGCACCATAATGAAATTTATAGCAATATAACACATTAATGAAAGATCAATGACTCAAGAAATAACTTCCTGCATGCATCAAATGTCATCAAATGGGTCCAAACTTAGTTAGATACCAAAATTTTAATTTTTGGATCAAGGGAACTAGTGCCACAGGCACATGGACTGAAAAGTCCAGTAGTATACCGCCTACCGGATCCTAGTAACGATGTACCTTACTGTAAGATCTAGTAGTGTATACGGGCTCGTACAGTATCTGACAACAAATCCCAGTCCAGGGTGTCTAAATAAACAGATACTAAA
Organism: Nemertoderma westbladi; assembly: GCA_032718475.1. Classification (NCBI taxonomy): domain Eukaryota; kingdom Metazoa; phylum Xenacoelomorpha; order Nemertodermatida; family Nemertodermatidae; genus Nemertoderma; species Nemertoderma westbladi. Next base: position 20,432 of record JAUCBJ010005023.1, on the reverse strand, counting down.
TACGCGAACTACTACTGGCGAGGAACGGAGCCTGGCGTCTATTCTAATACGTGGGCGAGTCAAATGCCCGGGGCTAACTAGACAAACAGGATGCCCGGCCTCTAACCGGTGAGGCAGATAGTCTACGGTGACAGACCAAACTCACGGGAAAACAATTCCCGCGCAGCGAATCCTAACTATCGCTAATGGACCTAAATACCGTAAACTTGCCGCGGTGTGATTTATATGGTTTATATACGAGCTAGTGGATTAACAGACTAGCGTAACAATACTACTAACAAGCGGTAGCAGTCAAAAAGGGGGTAGTACCTAAAGTAACAATACTGCTGACAGGGGCAAAGCAGTCAAAAGGGTGCATGCCATCTAAAATACTTGCCGTAAAACTAAATACTAAATATCTCGTAAAATTACAAATACGAATGGTAGAACTGCAGAATAAATCCTATTGAAAGTAACCTAAAGTAAGCTAGTAGCTAGCAGGTCTCGAAGGGGGTATATATGTTTTATAACGTGTGTGTGTGTGTGTGTGTTACAAATAAAACATTTTCGGTGTATCGCCGTCGTACTAGGTTTCGGTGATTTCTGACCAAAAACAATACCGCGCGCTAGCTACTAAAATAAGCTTCTTGCCTGATCAAATATTTCGGGCTCAGACAGGGGCGGGCAAATGTATAAACTACAAAGTGAACCGGTACAGAGCTGTCAGTACTGCAAATCACCAAATTATGGAACTTGTGCTGTCTGCACCTAAAGTGTACTTGCGCGTACTGATGAACAGCAATAGTTCACACCTGTAGGAGATACAGGTTAATCCGGGGATTTTGCTTGTTTGCTCCTGTCTAAGTCTAAATATTCGATCCTAAATTTTACGGCGTCCCAGGACGGCGTCACGCTTACCCTGATCTGTAGGTCTTAATGCGGGCAAGGGCGTCAAACAAAGTCTTACCTTCCTCTGAAGTGGGCGCTGTATGGCAAGGGGGCATGCTTCGAACGGGCGTGTGGGCAAATCTAATGTGGGCGCTTAGCGTGTTGTGGACATCTTTCCCTGCGTTGCTGACGGCCTAACGGTTTAGGCAGCCATCTCCCATATGTTTGGCTGTCCCAAAGGTGGACGAGACAAAATATACATGTTCAAAGTTTACAGTATATTTGTGTAATTTACAAAGATTTATCAAACAAATTAAATCTAAAGATATAACAAGAAAAGTAAGTGTACGGATAACATAATGTGAATAGAGTGATAACCGAGGGCAAACCGGCCCTTATATAGCAAATCTGGGACATAGAATCCGCTAGAACCTTCCAGAGCATTCCATGGCCTCACATTGGAGCAATAAGATGTGCTATGCCCTATGATTGGCCCAACTCATCGTTCCATACGTTGTATGCACCTCATTGGCTTATCTAATTAGATCAAAGTGAAAATAAATTGCCCAAAAATGCAAATTTCCCGACTGGGATTCGAACTCGTAACCTATCTGTAATGTAACCAACGCCTTAACCATCTGACCACTGCGCCAATAGAATTACCTACGGATTTATGTGTACCAATATGAATAGGCATATTACACTACTGTAATTTAATCAAAATGCGTCGGATTTTAGAAAGTTTTTACGTTAAGCTACAAATGCTACCATATAGTGAAATAATCCATCACCGCTCCATGAAAACAGTAAGTAAGACTGTTTTCACCAATCGAAATATAAACTATTTACAAAATATCTCTTAGGTCTAATGGTGGGGCCTAAAATATAAAATAATCACTACCTAATTATTACATACTTATCATTGCAGGTACAGCGTAAATACATTCTATCATACATACAAAATACAAATTTACCAATTAACTTTAGTGCATAAAATACAAAAAAAAGATGGCTTTCGGTTATCAAAATGAACAAATTAAACAAATTAGAACAAATAATTTCAAACATCTCAATAATCTCTCATATATTACAAATATACATAATAAACTTTCCAAATTAAATCAGTTCAAATGTAAACAAACATAATATGCTAATAACTTCCAAATAAGTCTTAAAGTGTTCTCCTGACGAGCTCAATAGTTCGTCCTACTTACTGGTCTGGATATCTTCTCCTGAGCGCTAATCGCTAACGGTAGGCTCGCAAGCCTTCCTTTCTCAATCATCTCGCTCTCTACGCTTGTGTCCTTTGCCTTTGCCCTTTTATACGATTAATCGGTGACTTCGGTCTAGCTGGGCTTGGGCTCCTACGTCGAGTTGCCTGCGGTTCTAGAATACCGGGAAATGAAACGACCGTCATCTCCTTGGGTTCGGTTTGATCATAGGATATCCAATAAAATGGTAGGATCGCAAGCCTTCCGCCGAACTCCTCGATCTCGCCTTTCTCGTGCGCTTTGTATGCCCTATAGAGGCTCAAAGCTTCCCGTTTCTCTTGTGTCGACTTATTAGACTCATCCCGCTATCATACTATAGAAGTCTGGTTCGACTAATTTGGGTTCATAAATGACAATCTCGCCCGCATTCGGTCCACTCATCTTAAACGAATGGTACGGATTCGTCAAAGGGTATCCGCCTTCTTGGTAACGCAGACTTTGGTGGTATGAACATTGCGCTAATATCGGCTCGGGGTTCTCCGGGTTCAAGCGCATAGGAATCGAGTTGTCTTGCGCACACATACATCCTCCACATTTATAGAACAGTTTATAAATGGAGAACACGTCCTTTGTCTCTGGATCCGCTCCTCGAGCGCATCTATAAAGATGCATTCCATTGAATTCGTCCCTAATTCGTCCCTAATGCAACAAATAAAGAGATGGCCGGTTGGCCAACAATCTTTAGAGTCACAGGGGGGTTACCCAATCAGCTGATCTATTGTAGTAGGCTGGTAGCAAACTGAGATTTTGTAGAGGCCTTGGCTAGGCTGGCATGTATGGAATATACAAATAATACATAGTACATAACCAACGGTGTATCTACTCAGTTTAATGAAATGGTTCCCGGCTAGCCTGAACACGGACGGGTCCATATACTAAGAAACTAATGATGTAAAGTGCCCCTTTTACAGACTATTTTATAGGCTTCCTATTAACTCTCATTACATTCAACTCATTACAATTCAACATTTTTGTAGGAAAGTGTGACCGCTTTTTTCAATGGCCCTAAGGCTTCAGCCTTATTAGCCTACTGGTTAATCCGGCCCTGGCTGCAGGCAAGGGTTCGCTCGCCATCAAATATTGCAGCGTATGATATAATCGGCGTATCTCCATGTCTGGATCCTCGCAAATGTCACTGGCGTCGCATAATGCATCGTAGGGGTATAGCGCATTGAATTCCACGCGTAACTCATCCGCTCTTTTGTTATAAGCGACCAATCGTTGTCGCGTAACATTCGGGTCCGCCTTGGATTTAGCGAGCTTGGCTGTACTCCTAGCCATACTCTCCACTCCAAACATGTTAAAGTTTTTGGCCCCATATAGGTTGAACGGCGCCTGGTGCTCCTATTCCTGCGTGAATCCCTGTATATAGTGTTTCTACTAGAGGAAGCACAAACAGAGGTTAGATGTGAGGAGACTTAGAGTTTTGTCAGCCTTTGGCTCAACTTCGGTCTAAAACCCCTACCCATTTGCCTAAAGACTTCGGGTTTCGCGTGATTTCGCACTGGCTCCTTATTTTCCCAAACTACCTCCCAAAGAAAATAGTGCAGTCGAGAATTAATTTGGTCCAAAATAATAGTAGACACGATTATGTAGAACAAGGCCGATTTTCTTTTCCAAAAAAAATTTATCGGTAGGCTCACAAGCCTTCCATCCGCTCTTGTCCTCCCCAATTTTAATTTTTATCTAGCTGTAATCTAGAATTCGCATTCACTGGAGAATCATTTTTCTTAAATTTAAATCCAACTAAATGGATTTGTCTAATAATTTTTGAAAAATTGTCTCACTTGTGGGTTCCAAGTGGAATTCCATTCCTACTGTACACACAATCCCGCTCCTATGTGATACATAAGGGTACTACCCTCCATGTTCACATATAAAGACAATGGAATTCCACCGCTGACTCTATCTACAGTGAAGAGGAATACAAATGCACATACAGTAATACAAAATACTAAATTACTAAAATACGGTAAGTCGATGTGGCGGCCATCAAGGCTCCCACATCTCTATTTACTAAGATTGGGTGGAGATTTGTAGTCTCCTGTCTCGTTTCTAGTCTCCTCAAGGAGCACGAGACGTTGTACAGGCCTACGGTACGTCTGCCAATAGTCCGTACAGTAACTGTCCTTACTATACCAGATGTAGGGTGCTTGATCAAAATGACTCCAGTCAGCCAAAACCGTCTTTTCAGATTGGTTTCAGCCAATAAAACGTGGTCACCTCGTCTCAAACATCGGGTACCAAGAGGTTCTGGTTGAAATAGAGGGCAAATAGTGCTTCTGCCATATTTCCCAGAATTTGTTGGCTAACAACTGAGTGATTTTCCAAGCTTTGTTGCCGTATCCATCGCTATCGACAGGTACCGAAGTGGGCAACAATGTCGTCAGCGCCTGCATAAGCAGGTGCGCTGAGTGTCAAGGCAAACTGTGAGTCGTTATTGTCTGGGATCAAAGCGATCGGTCGAGTATTCAAAACCGCTTCGATTTCTATTAACAACGTCGTCAGTTGGTCGTCTGTTAGTATGTGTTGCGTCGGTATTACTTTTGCCATATCCGTCTTTATTGACCCAATCAGCCTTTCCCAAACGCCGCCTCTCCACGGACTGTCAGGAGTGTTAAAGCTCCAAACAATACGGTGAGGACGTAATTCCTCGGAAATCTGGTTTTGGTCCAACTTCCTTAAAGCTCTGGTAATTTCATTCCGTGCACCCACAAAGTTAGTCCCTTGGTCGCAATAAATGGATTTGAACAATCCATGTCTAGAGATAAATCGCCGTAAGGCTAGGATAAAGGCGTTGGTGGTCAAGTCTGTCACACGCTCTATATGGATAGCTCTGCTGGCCATGCAAGTGAAGATCAATCCACAACGTTTTACCTGTACCCTTCTGCGTTTCGCGATTATGGGTCCAAAACAGTCTATCCCTGTCTCAGTGAAAGGGGGTCTAAAAGCCTGTAATCTCGCTAGTGGTAGTTCACTCATCTCTTGGTGTCCTATCCTCGCGTGCACCTTCTTACAAATCATACAGTTCATTGTTACCGAATTCAGTGCCTTACTAGGCCTAATCAGTACAAATCTCGATCATGAGTGTGATAGACAGTGATGTCTACCTACGTGTTTGAGTCGTACATGTGCGTCCAGTATCATAGCGCGCTGTAACTCATGGTGTTGCGGTATGATGATAGGATACCTAAAGTCAAGTGCAAAGTCAATGTTCTGGAGTCTGGACTTGTGACAAAGTAAGCCCCTATAGATTATCGGACTCCAACTCAAAATCGGTGAAGACTTGATCTGTTTACCCTGATTGATCGCTGTGAACTCTCGTGCAAAATATCGCAATTGATAATGTCTAATAATATCAAGTTCATAAAGACCAACTTCCTCTAAGGTAAGTCTTCTAGGAAAGTCGCGTTTGCCTCTGGCATATTGTCTCAAACGTTTGAGCCATGCTAGCTTGCGGCACGCTTCAGTCCATGATCTAGTTAGGTTTACTATCCTGTCAACGTAAGTGTTGGTGACGTCATCAGGTAAGGTATAGTCAAAATGTGGATACTTGTTTGGACTTGGTAGGCCCACGGGCCTTCTGGTAGGTGTCTCCCTTTGTACAATATGTTTGTCTGAGTCCTCAAGTATATCAATCTCCACGGTCTTACCTTTACCGTCCGCACCTAGTGAATTGACTGGCAGTAACGGTTTCAACTCATAAGCTTCCTAACCTTAGTCACACGTTTACCTGTAGACAGTAAGTCAAGTATTTTCCTTGAGGGGAGTGTGATCGCTGTGGCCACACCTTCATCGTCCAAAGAAGTCAAATTCGGTAAGTTGTTAATACCTAATGGGTGTGTACTAGTCCGCTCCAATGAATTCATTGCGTCCTTATAATACACGTCTTTTCTTTCCATCGAGTCGTCTAGTGGAAAGTCTAGTAGACAGTCTGGTGAGGTGTCCGGTGAATAGTCTGGTAAGACGTCTGGTGAGACATAGCGCGGAACTTCTGGCGAAATGTTCTGTCATCAGTCCCAAAGAAAGTCTGGCGTAGCTTCTATCAGAATGTCTGGTCTAAAGTCTAATGGACAGTCTGTCGAGATGTCTGGTGGAAAGTCTGGTGAAACATCCGGTAGACAATCTGTCGAGAGTTCCATAAAACAATCTGGCGGACAATCCAGAGAACAATCTGGTGTCGCTTCTGGTGAATAATCTGGCGAGTCATCTGGTGAACAATCCGGCGAAACTTCTGGTGAAATCTCCCGCGGAACTCCGGTGAAAGATTCATACGAGCGTCTGGTCAAGAGTCTGGTGAGACGTCTGGCGTAATGTCGGGTCTAGCGTCCAGGTCATCAGATTTCGTCCGTCCTTGTTTCCTCTTGACCTTGGCTTTCACTTTAGATTTGACAACTGTGTCGATTTTTATCTCGGCACCCTCCGGTATGGTATTAGTTGTCGCATCTAATAACGGTGGCCATTCGTCTGATGGTCGTTGTAGGAAATCGGGTCCTCTAAACCAAAAGGATTTATTGTCCGGTTTACAAAAGTCGATCGGTAGCATCCCCCGTGACGCGATGTCAGCTGGGTTCAGCTTCCCTGGACAGTGACGCCAATCTTGTTTGAGCGACCGGTCTAATATTTCAGCCCGTCTTTTGGCTATGAAAGTCTTGAACTTGAATGTTTCGTTGTTTATGTACCAAAGTACCAACATCGCATCCGTCCAATATGTGACCTTCAAGTTAGCCTCCAGCTCGCGTTGAACTAAACTTACAATATCGGTGGATATCGTCCCGGCTTGCAGCTCTCCACGAGGTACAGTCATATACTTCAACGGCATTGTTCTAGCCCTTGAAGTAACGAGAGACACTTCGTAGCTGTCCGATGTCACTTGTCGTCTAAGGTATAAAGTAACCCCCAGTCCATCCTTACTAGCGTCATTGAAGCTGTGAAGCCCTAAATCGGCAGGAAAGGTGGTCTGCAAAGGAAAGTATACCCTTGGTATGGTATAGTCTTGTAAGAACGTCAGTTGGGCTTCCCAGTCCCTCCATTGCTCAGCTAACTTTTCTGGGATGGGATCGTCCCATTCCAGTCCGCCTTGCCAAATGCTGCGGAGTATGATCCTAGCATGTAGGATCACTCGACTAATGAAACACAATGGGTCATACAATCGACTCATGGTCGATAAGCAAGTCCTCTTAGTGAGAGGTCTAGTCTGGTCGTTGGACCTTACACGTACACTAAAATTGTCGGTGTTCAGGTCCCACCTAAGTCATAATACCTTGGTCATAGGTAGAGGTTCTTGGTCTAAGTCCAAGTCTCCTCCACTGCGATCCTTCGGGTCGAATGAGTTCACTAATTCGGGTTCGTTGGAAATTAACTTCGTGAGTCGAAATCCGCCCTCAGCGAGACAATCTTGGAGTTGGTGTGCTACGGTCGTAGCGCACTCCAGAGTGTCACAATTCTTGAGGCTATCATCCACGTAGAAGTCTCGTTCCACTGTCCAAACTACTTCTGGGTCAAATTGGTCTTGTCTGTCCGATGCAGTCTGCTTTAAGGAATACATGGTGCAGTTGGGCTGTCCCTTGCTCCGAAAACTCTTACCTGCATTTGGTAAGTTTCTGGCGGAAGTTCTAAATTTCCGTCCGGATACCAAAGAAACATTAAACTGTCCCTGTCCCGCTCCAAAGCCTTAACCTGGTGAAACATGGCCTCTACGTCACAGGTGAAAGCCATTTTGCGTTGTCTAAAATGCATTATGACTCCCATGAGGTAATTATTCATATTCGGCCCGTCCATCAGTTCGCTGTTCATAGACATCCCTTGGTAAAGCGCAGCGCAGTCGTTGACAACACGCACCTTGCCAGGTTTGTCCGGGTGTCAAACAAAATGATGTGGCAGGTAATATGTCTGATCTGTGGTTACCTTGGGATTTAACATCCTAATGGCGTATCCCTTTTGGAGATACGTCTGAAGTTGCGCATTGTATTGCATATGGGTCGTCTCATCATGCAACAATCGCTGCCTTATTGAGTTGAGTCGCCTCAAAGCAAGCGGGTAGTTGTTAACGAGCTTATGTTGTCCATTGCGCCACAACATGCCTACTGCGTAGTGTCCATTCGCGGTCTGGCGAATGGTATCTCTCATAATATTTAATGACCGTTTTTCCTGTTCTGACATAGCGGTCTCGTAACTACCGGGTTCTGCTGAGTCCTGTTCTAACCAGTTAATGGTCCGTTCAGTCAGCAGTCGGTCAAGCGCTGCTTGCACTGCGCCATGGTCCTCGTCCACGTCTTTGTCCGTTGCGGTGGCTAGTGTCAATGTGTCTGGTAGGCTCGCAAGCTTTCCGGTGTCACTAGTCGGCGTCGAATCGTCGTGTGGCGGTTTGACAACCTTCTGATCTGTCGGTAGGCTCGCAAGCCTTCCAAGATCAATGACCGGTGTCGAAGACTGGTGGGTGGGGTCAATGACCTTCGGATTTTTCGGTAGGCTCGCAAGCCTTCCAAAACCCTCATTCATCGAGTCATCCACAGCAACAACCCTTTGGTCTTCAGTAGTCAATACAACCTGGTTTACTGCAAGTAGTTGTAAGTCAGAGGTCCGTGTGGTCGTATCCAGATCAGTTATGTCAGTATCAGTTACGTCAGCATTAGCGACGCAAGTCTGTTGTAGTGCAGTCTGTACAATTGGACCACAGGAGTGTGAAGGAGAATTATCTATCGTGGTAGTCAGTAAACTACACGTACTCAAAAACGTCATCCTCCTGATCACTTACCTCTACTGAATGCACTGGTGCTCTAGTATACCAACCTATGGGAGTTCTACATGCGTAGGGGTTGCCCGCTGTAATAACAGAGGGGCGTGTCTCCCATACCTGATGTAAGTTAAACTGGTCTGTCCCAATCAACATCACGATTGAGCGATAATTAACAGGACATTCCGGTATTCTAAGGTATCGGAAATACTTACAATCTTCCGGTGATAGCTCTGGCACAGGGCCGAGCAAGTTACTAAAGTCCTTCGTAGATGCAATGGTCAAATTTCTTACTGGAAGTAATGAGCGCTCCTCCTTGCTGTATTCCGTTTTGGAAAGAAGAGTGTCTAAGGTAAGTTTTACTCTCGTCACTGGGATTGCTCTCTTACCATGCATGCTGCTTACAGTATACTGAGCAGTCTTACCTTTACTCATGTCCGTAACTACGTCAGCTACTTGTTCGTTGACGTAACTATGCGATGACGCAGAGTCTAAGATAGCGTATATACGCTTGCTCCCTCGGGTTCCGGTAATCTTTATAGGAATCACGCTAAACCCTTTCAATTGGTTCTGTGTGAGGAGTGTTATCGATGGTTGTTCCTCCCCTGCATGCACTTAAAAGGTGTTGTCTTCCTCCTCATCCTTGTCCGATGAGCCTGATTGATCCATACAGTCCGTATAGAATGTATGAGTCTCGCGTGGCGCACGCTCTTTATAAAGTGCGTCGCATCTAGCCGCTTTATCTGGATGCTCTCGTCGAAAGCGTCTGGTCAGAGTATGACTGTTTGTGTGAAGTAACGAGTCGTGGTTACGTCCACATAGAGGACATGTATTGTCGCTCGGGCAATCCTTCCGGACGTGTCCAGGCTTGGTACATCTCCAACAAGAATCCAAAGATCGAATTTGAAGTCTCCTTTCTTTAACTCCCAACTCTCTAAAAGCGCGACATCCACGTAGTTTATGTCCGCTGTGGTTTCTGCCGTTCCGCTCGCACTATGAGCATCCCACAAAGTCCGCCGGCAACTGTTGTCGTGGCTGCTTGGTGCCAATAGGCGTCAGAACTTTAGAAGTTTCGGTCGGGTGGCATAAGTCACGGCTTTTGCGTTCGTCGGAAATGGTTTGGTCCGAGTCGGCGGAGCAATAGCTATTCCTTCTGCCGCTATATGGTGATCAGTATAGTTTGATCAAATCTCCACTACGGCCTCCCGCGAAATCAGTTGGTAGACGTCGGTAAGTTTTAATAGCCCACCGGCCTCTTCACGCTGATACTCGATGCGTCGCCATTCTCGTCGTAATCGATGATGAATTCGACCGATTATCATAATGAGAACTGTCGGTGCGTTAGCGTATTCGAGTTGTCCAATGGACCATAAAGTCCGTATAGCATTCTTGATTTTGTCCGCGAGTCGTAAAAGATTGATCGGTTTCGAAATACTTCCTCCTCTACAGAGGTCTTCGATATAGATTTAGCCATGGCTACGTTGCCGCCGTAAATCGAATACAAACGGTCATACGCCAACTCAAAGGCATCTGGAACACCAATGAAGGTTTCCGCTAATCGTTTCGGCTCACCAGACAGAACCTGGAGCAAGTAATTAAACTTCTCCATCGAGGTGAAAGCACACTTAGCGATCTGGGACTCTACGTAGTCTACCAGCGTACGCCAGTGTTTTGCGTTGCCAGAGAACTTCGGCGGTTGTTGTGCCGGTAATCCGTGTCTAGCCGCAAACTTCGCAATCTCGCTAACCAAATCCAACTGTCCGTGTCCTTGTTCGGTTGCGTCGTTCCCTTCTGCGCGTTGTCCGTCGGTAGGAAATATTAACAGGATCTTCTTCTCGATGGTTCGGCGTCTGTCTAGTCTCCTGTTCTCTCCTTAGTGGTCGATGTTGTCTAGGTTGTTCCAACTCCATGCTGGTTCATGATCGATCCGACAGTTGCGCTTCGAGTCGCTCTTCGAGTTGAGCTAGTCAGTCCATCATCTCGGTGAACTGTTTGGCGCTAATCGCTTCCGTTGGTTGCAACGTGGGTTTCTGCAAAGGTGTTTCTCGTGGAGGATTGTCGATGTATGGATTTGTCGATCTCTCCTCCCATTTGTAATCCGCTGCCGCTGCCGCTCCAGTACGGAATATTTCCCATTCTGTCGACTCCGAGTCACTGGATGAGTCGCTGTCATCCAGATAAGGTGGTTGGTGGGTTCGCATACGGCATATTACTCTTTGTCGCGTTCGTTGTGGTCTGGGATCTACGGCTCTCCATTGTTCGGTAGGCTCGCAAGCCTTCCACGAAGTCGTAGGTCTTGTTAAACTTGGTTCGATAGTGTGGGTACTACCCACAAGGTTAGTCCTTCGTTGTTCGGTAGGCTTGCAAGCCTTCCACGAAGTTGTAGGTCTCGATAAACATTGGGTGAGGGGTCTAGTAAAAACATCAGAGTTAAGTGCTACTGTAGGTTTATAAATGACTGGGTTTGCGCAGCACGGCACAGGTTTAACTTGTAATGGTTTACTCACCTGTTTTACATTCATAAATGCAGGTTCGTCTCTCTCTACAAGTAAACTACGGCTTACAGTAGGTGGACTACTTATCTTACCTGCGAGAATCGCGATGAAGTCGCTCGTGGCTGCGGAATTGATTCCGACATAACAAACCTATTACCTTGCATGGGTGATATTTTCTTCGGTTTTGCAACTATGACCGGTTTTACTGGAGTCGTGGGTTTGAGCATAGGAATAACTTGTGGAAAACGTTGACAGTAATCCTCGACAAACTCCTCTCCTCGATCTATCGCTCCCACACTTCCTTCCTTGATTCGCTTCTGAATTCCGCGATATCGAGTCTCCATGCGATCCAGGGCAGACAAGTCATGTCCAGCTCGAGACCTTATAGATCTATCTCTCGCATCGAGTTCGAGGTCCTCTTGCGCGTTCGCCACCTCGCGCGATCTGCGATTTAGTTTGAACTGGAGCTGCATCTCCCTTTCGCAGCGATCGGCCACCTGTTGTTGTGCTGCTAACTCCGCTTCCTGTATAGCTAAACGAGCGTTTATTTGTCGCGCCTCCAACTTGGCACGAGCATCGGATGCTGCTTTCTTCCGTGTTAACTCGTCAGCTGCCACCTGTTGTGCTAACTCGTCAGCTGCCGCCTGTCGTGCTAACTCGTCAGCTGCCGCCTGTCGTGCTAACTCGTCAGCTGCCGCCTGTCGTGCTAACTGGTCGGCTGCTGCCGCCGCTTCTCGCGCTAAATCCTCCTCTAATCTCCGCATCTCCGATGCTTCAAATTCGGCTTGAGCCTGGAGTTTCGCAAATTTCGCTACATCTTCTCTGCGCTGTCTTTCTCCTTCCGCCGCAATCTGCGCCAATTGTCGTTGCGTTTCTTCCTCGGCGACTTGTTTTCGGCGTGCGACCTCCTGTTGTTGTCGAGTAATTACAGATGCTGTCCTACTAACATCGCCAACGTCGCTCCGCACACTAACGAACGATCTATCCAGTTGTGGAATTTGGTAGGCTCGCGAGCCTTCCGTAGTTAGAACTTCCGTCATCCCTCGCGGTTCGACTTCCGGTTCTTCGATCGGTACGACGCCACATCTACGAAGAAAATTGGTGAGCGTCTCTAACCTCCCATCCAGGCAGTATAGTCTTCGGGTTGTAACAATGCGTCCGAAACTGACTCACATAACAGTTGGTCGAGTTGTTCTTGCTGAGTCGATCCTACAACCGACTTAAACTGGATGAGGCTTTCCCTCGCACTTACCAACTTATCTATTATCTTTACCTGAGTAAAGTTGTCGCCACGCAACTCTGCAAGTTCGTGTAAACCTTTAAGTTTATCTACAGAAGCATGTACCCTACTTTCTATCCTTACCTGTAAGGTGTAGAACTCGTATCTCGACATCGGGGCGGTTAACTCGCGTAAAACGCGAAAACCTTCTCCGAAGTTTCGAGTAATATGCGGTGTGACATCGGTGGAATCTTGGGTTCTCCTTCTCGGTTCGTCTACTGTCGATCTGTCTGGGTCGCACGAGTCATAGTCGGTAGGTGGGTATCGAGTGAATGTGGTGTATCACTCATGTCTTATTATATACGTCAAGTACGGGTAATAAAATGTCAAAGTATCAGAATGTCGAAATGTCAAAATGTCAAACTTACCTTAGTATATATATATACCATATATATACCCTAACCGGTACAAATAAAATCAAAGTATATAATAAAATATGTAATAATCTAGCCTACCGGCTAAATTTGTACGAATAAGTGAGATAACGGTATACGTTACCAAAATGTAGATCAACAAGTACAAACAATAGGCAAAACAGCAACGTCTAATGGGAAAATAAGTACCAACAATACTACTAATTAGACAGTGGAACCCACAAATTTTGAGTACTACTGTGCTCTTAAGTTTGAACGACAAGAGTCGTAAAACTTACGCTCCTTTGATTTTCCAGTCGTGCAAATTCCCAAATACAAACCGGACGTGGGTCGTTCCGTTTTCGGCATCGCGGACGAATTTTGTGTCTCCCAAACTTTGCGAAAAGCGGTCTAATCCCTCGAAGCGGTCCAGAAAGGAATCCTTGAGTCCTGAAAAGTCGAAGGTGAGAGTTTTACTTCTACTCTACGAAAATTCTTCCTAGGTACCGATACAACTTGGTCTTTAAACCCTATGTACCTTTTCAAGTACCGAAAAGTAACACCGCACACACACGGCGTACAACAAATAATTACAAACTAACTAACTATTTATAGCTAGCTAAATATGAATAAAACTACCCTAAAGGCCTACTGGCAGGGGACGTTCTACAAATTACTAACTTTATTAAATTTTTAAATTGTAAAATATCTTCCCACCTTTACAATAGCTAATAATATATATTTATATATATATCTCCTACTGAAAAGTCCAGTAGTATACCGCCTACCGGATCCTAGTAATGATGTACCTTACTGTAAGATCTAGTAGTGTATACGGGCTCGTACAGTATCTGACAATAAATCCCAGTCCAGGGTGTCTAAATAAACAGATACTAAATACGCGAACTACTACTGACGAGGAATGGAGCCTGGTGTCTATTCTAATACGTGGGCGTGTCAAATGCCCGGGCGAACTAGACAAAACAGGATACCCGGCCTCTAACCGGTGAGGCAGATGTACAGTCTACAGTGACAGACCAAACTCACAGGAAAACAATCCCCGCGCAGCGAATCCTAACTATCGCTAACGGACCTAAATACCGTAAACTTGCCGCGGTGTGATTTATATGGTTTATATACGAGCTAGTGGATTACCAGACTAGCATAACAATACTACTAACAAGCGGTAGCAGTCAAAAAGGGGGTAGTACCTAAAGTAACAATACTGCTGACAGGGGCAAAGCAGTCAAAAGGGTGCATGCCATCTGTAAGGGTCCAGTAGTATACCGCTTACCAGATCCTAGTAACGATGTATCTTACTATGAGACTCTAGTAATGTATACGGGCTCGTACAGTATCTGACAACAAATCCCAGTCCAGGATATCTAAACAAACAGATACAGTACACAAACGACTACTGGCGAGGAACAGAGCCTAGTATCTATTCTATGTACGTGAGCGGGTCTAATGCCTACGTACTAGACAGAAGGATACCTGTCCTCTAACCGGTGAGGCAGATGTACAGTTACAGTAACAGACCAAACTCACGGGAAAACAATCCCCGCGCAGCGAATCCTAACTATCACTGACAGTCCTAAATACAGTAACTTGCCGCGGTGTGATTTATATGGTTTATATACGAGCTAGTGGGTTAACAGACCTAGCGTAACAACACTGATTCAGTCCTAAAATCAGTCGAAAGGGGTCGTACCTAATGTAACGATAACTGATCCCCCTGTACGAAATCAGTCTAAAGGGTCAGGCCTAAATGTAACAATAACTGCTGGATAGAAATCAACAGTTTAATAACGAAAGTGAAATACTCCTTATTTTGCCGCAACTAAATCGGATCCTAATTTTACAAATACAGACAATTTCCACCTAAAGTAATGTATAGTGCGCTATAGCTAGTAGAACTTTAAGGGCAATATGTTTTAGGGCGTGTGTGTGTGGGTGTGTTACAAATAAAACTATTTCGTGTAATTCCTTTTACTAGGTTTTAGTGATTTTCTGACTAAATGATACCGTGCGCTAGCTACTAAAATAAACTAGTCGCGTTTTGTAGAACTTTATACTCACAAATGACGTCAAAGCTCTCTCCTTCCTATCCACAACCCAATGGGCAACCACAGTGTTAGTAACTACACCCGTGATCGGCACTAATACCAGATTCTGGTTGTAAGATAAGAATAGGGGTTAATCGCTACCGTACGTTAGCTGATCTGGTATACTAATTTAATTCTAGAACTTTGTTGCTGCGGTAGTTAGCAGCAATACCTATCAGTACGTGGCAAGGCGCGATAGGATATTAATAAACCTCCCTAGGCCAAGCAGTGTGCCGGTAGCAGAAATGCTCCTTGCCTGATCAAATAGCTAACTCCAGACAGGGGGGGGGGGGGGGGGGGTACTAATGTACGTTCTACAAAGCGAACCGGTACCAAAGAGTCAGTGCTACGACTCACTAAATTATGGAACATATGCTGTCCGTACCTAATATGTACTCGCGTACTGACGAATGGCAATAGTTCGCACCTGTAGGAAGTACAGGTTAACCCAGGGATTCGTAGGACTTGACAAAGGGGGGGGGGGGGGGGGGTTGTCTGGATATAATTATTTGATCCTAAATTTGTGGCGTCCAGTACGGTGTCACGCTTACCCTGATCTATAGGTCTTACGGCGGGCAAGGGCGTCGAACAAAGTCTTACCTTTCTCACAAAGCGGGCGCTGCATGGCAAGTTGAGCATTTCGAAGGGGCAAAGGGGGTGCGCGGTCGATCCAATGTGGGCGCTAGCGTGTTGTGGACATCCCTTCCCTGCGTTGCTTACGGCCTAACGGTCTAGGCTGCCATCTCCCTGATGTTCGGCTGTCCCGAAGTTGGACCAAAGGAAAAACATGTTCAGGAATTTGCAGTATATTTACAGTTTTACAAAGGATTTATCAAAACGAAGTTTCAACAAGAAACCGAATTAACTAATTTTTACAAGAATAAGAGAGTGTAACATAAGGGTTCTAAGAAGTGTGATAGAAGTGATAACCGAAGGCAAACCGCCCTTTTTATACTAGAAATTGCACATGGAAACTAAACAGAATTTTCCACAGCTTCACAATTGAGCAATGAAGTGCTTCGTGCCCTATGATTGGCCCAGCTCATCGTTCAACGCAGTCCGGCCCTTACACTAATCTGGGACATGGAATCCTAACAGAATTTTCCACTGCCTCACATTTGAGCAATAAGATAATTTATGCCCTATGATTGGCCTGGCTCATCATTCGCTACGTTGTACGCTTCTCATTGGCCTACCAATTAGCACCAAACGAAAATAAATGGCCCCAAAATACAAATTTCCCGACTGGGATTCGAACTCGTAACCTATGTAATGTAACCAACGCCTTAACCATCTGACCACTACGCCACGAGAGTGCCTAAGGGTTTTATGTGTACAAATATGAATAGGCATATTACATTACTGTAACTTAATCAAAATACGTCGGATTTTCGAAAGTTTTTACGTTAAAGTTAAACTACAAATGCTACCTTATAGTGAAATAATTCATCACCATCTAAAATACTTGCCGTAAAACTAAATACTAAATATCTCCTAAAATTACAAATAAGAATGGTAGAACTGCAGAATAAATCCTATTGAAAGTAACCTAAAGTAAGCTAGTAGCTAGCAGGTCTCGATGGGGGTATATATGTTTTAGGACGTGTGTGTGTGTTACAAATAAAACAATTTTGGTGTATCGCCGTCGTACTAGGTTTCGGTGATTTCTGACCAAAAACAATAGCTACTAAAATAAGCTAATCACGCTCTGTAGGGCTTTATACTTACAAAATGACATCAAAGCTCTCTCCTTCCTATCCACAACTCAACCGGGCAATTACGGTGTTAGTAACTACACCCGTGATCGGCACAAATACCAGATTCTGGTTGTAAGATAAGAAATAGGTGTTAATTGCTACCGTACGTTAGCTGATCTGGTATACAATTTGATTCTAGAATTGTGTTGCCGCGGTGGTTAGCAGCAATACCTATCAGTATGTGGCAAGGCGCGGTAGGATATTAGTAAACCTCCCTAGGCCAAGCAAAGTGCCGGTAGCAGAAAGCTGCTCCTTGTCTGATCAAATATTTCGGGCTCAGACAGGGGCAATCAAATGTATAAACTACAAAGTGAACCGGTACAGAGCTGTCAGTACTGCAAGTCACCAAATTATGGAACTTGTGCTGTCTGCACCAAAAGTGTACTTGCGCATACTGACAAACAGCAATAGTTCACACCTGTAGGAGATACAGGTTAATCCGGGGATTTTGCCTATTTGCTCCTGTCTAAGTCTAAATATTCGATCCTAAATTTTACGGTGTCCCAGGACGGCATCACGCTTACCCTGATCTATAGGTCTTACTGCGGGCAAGGGCGTCAAACAAAGTCTTAACTTCCTCTGAAGTGGGCGCTGTATAGCAAGGGGGCATGCTTCGAACGGGTGCGCGGGCAAATCTAATGTGGGCGCTTAGCGCGTTGTGGACATCTTTCCCTGCGTTGCTGACGGCCTAACGGTTTAGGCAGCCATCTCCCAAATGTTTGGCAGTCCCAAAGGTGGACGAGACAAAATATCATATTCAAAGTTTACAGTATATTTGTGTAATTTACAAAGATTTATCAAACAAATTAAATCTAAAGATATATAACAAGAAAAGTAAGTGTGTGGATAACATAATGTGAATAGAGTGATAACCGAGGGCAAACCGGCCCTTATATAGCAAATCTGGGACATAGAATCCGCTAGAACCTTCCAGATCTGTAATGTAACCAACGCCTTAACCATCTGACCACTGCGCCAATAGAATTACCTACGGATTTATGTGTACCAATATGAATAGGCATATTACACTACTGTAATTTAATCAAAATGCGTCGGATTTTAGAATGTTTTTACGTTAAGCTACAAATGCTACCTTATAGTGAAATAATCCATCATGGACAGAACCTACCATTTGGCACAAGTGATGATATTTCTAAATTTTCGCGATGGCCAACTTTGAGTTCTCCTACTGCATTAATATTATGATCATTAGAACCGCAATGGCCGATTTAGTGGGGGTAGACAACTTCAAAACAAAAAGCGAATAATTCTTGAGATATCGCAGAAAATGTGAAGTCCAGCACAAGTCTACATTACCACCTTGATGTGATATGAACAAATCCCCAAAAAAAATTATTTTGAATTATCTCAAGGAATCAAGAATAGACACATCACTGCAACAAATTGATTTAGTGTATACAGACACCTTCAAAAATAAAGAGATTATGATCAAAATCATTAATTCACTATAGTTTTTGTACAAAATGTGTGGAATGCGTCAACTCAATATCAAATATTAATTGGTGGATTTAATCTTGACATTTTGTAAAATAACTCAAGAACAAACTAATGACTCTACCCTTATTTTGAAGGTGTATACACCCACTACATCGATCATTTCTGTGATGTGTATATTCTTGATTCCTTGAGATATTTCAAAGTATCATTTTTACTGTATTTATCCATATCACATCAAGACGGTAATGTAGACTTGTGCCAGACTTCACTTTCAGACTTTTGAAATTTTAACCCTATTAAACCCGGGGGGGGGGGGTCAATATGACCCCCCCCGTGGTTTTTTTATTATAATTCTGAAACAAACGCAGTTGGGAATCTGAAACTTTCTGACTTTTCCTAAAAATCTATTATCTTCCTAGTAGTGAAAACCGTTTTCAAAAATATTGCGTACTTTTCGAGTTATAGCACCATTTTTTAACCCTACTTTTGGCACTTTTTTTGAGACGTTTTTTGAAAATTACATTTCATTAAATATGAATTGTAACATCTCTATTTTTGATTTACACCGGTTTTTTGGTGTTAGAAATTGGATGGAATTCATATAAATTGATTTAGAAATTTCAAACTTGTTTTTTTCGGTGGGTGCCAAATTTTGGTGCCAGCACCAAATTTTGAAATATGTCAATTTTGTAAATTGATTATTTGAAACTTGTTTTTTACGCAATTGGGGTTTTTTGGGGTTCTGGATTCGATGAAATATATACGAATTGCACTAAGCGTATCAAACTTGTATTTTTCGGTGCTGTGTGCAAATTTTGGTGCTAGCACGAAATTTTGAAAATCCATTCAATAGATAAAATTGCTTGTGACAATTTATTTCTTGCGTTTTAGAGGTTTATGGCTGTTCTGAATTCAATGGAATATATAATTATCGAACTAGACATCTCAAACTTGTATTTTTCGGATGTGGGTGCAAAATGTGGTGCCAGCACCAAATTTTGAAAACCATCAAATATATCAATTGATTGTGTCACCTTGTTTCTTGCGTTATGCGGGTTTGTGATGGTTCTGAATTCAATGGAAGCAGTAAAAATTTCATAGGAGTTCTCAAACTTGTATTTTTCGCCGTTGGGTGAAAATTGTTGTGCCAGCACCAAATTTTGGAAAATATGCAAATTGATCAGTAGATAGTTTCACCTTGTTTCTTGCGTTATACGGGTTTATGAGGGTCCTGAATCCGATGGAATCAATAAAAACAGCACTGGACATCGCAAACTTGTACTTTTTGGTGATGGGTACGAAATTTGGTGCTAGCACCAAAATTTGCCAAATTACGCCGAAAAATACAAGTAGCAATGATCTGGCATATTTGAAATGTATTCCATTAGAATCAGCGCCCTCGAAAACCTGAAAATGTGAATTTATAGCATCGTATAAGTGAATTAAAAATTTTGTGTTCTAACTGAAAAGTGCTGGTTACTTGTTTTTTTCATTTTTTTCCTACGCAGAGAGGTCTAAACAGCCATTTATAGTAATCATATCATTTTTAAATATTTTCCAATGTATTTTGCACCCCAGAAAACCTGTATTGAAAAATAATTAGCCGAAAATGTAACTTTCAAATTTTGTGAAAATTGTGCACTACTTGTAATTTTGGTGCTGCAATATAACCACCCCAGTACATTTTTTCGAAATTTTTTTTTTTCGGTCGGATCCAGGCAAGTGATACCTACGTACAAACAAAAAATCAGACGTTTTCGTAAATATTTGTAGATTTTAGAGGGAGGGGTCAATATGACCCCCCCCCCCCCCCCGGTATTTGTACAACATTTTATAGCCCGGTACTAATAGGGTTAAAGTGCCACGCCCTAATTTTGGTTCTCCAAAAATGACGTGCCACTACACTTACATACTTGTATAGAGCATTAGAGTGATCCAAACCTATAAAAATAAATAAAAATAGCCCAAACATAAATAATTACTAAATCACGAATGACTTTGTAAAATTTGAAAATTTCAAAAAATTTGGTGCTGGAGACCAAATTTTGAGGTGGCACCCACATCGAAAAGTAGAAATCCAATTGCAACGTCGTTTTTTGCAAAAGATGTGG
>JAUCBJ010005022.1:0-28285 GCA_032718475.1 Nemertoderma westbladi | reverse complement strand
TACTACTATAATCTGCAAACTGTTTGCTAACGACAGCTTTATTCACTAGAAATAAGAACGTCTTTAATATTTTAATAAATCAATCATAAAATAATGCTTCCTTACTTTTGTTGGGGGGATTTTTTGAGCAACATTCCAAATCACATAATATATTGCCCCTTCACCCTATATTTATAACCGACCTTTCAGGAATAAAGATTCGACTTTATTTATAGAAATTAGAGTAAAATAAAGGTTTTTTTCTTATGAACTTATTTTCCTATATACATGACTGACATTTACGGTCAAATTACATTGAAAGGATAAAAAAAACAGCGGACTTATTTCAACAAAAATAGCGGCCGTTCCTTATGTAGTTAATATGTCCGTGTCAATAAAATAATTATAATTATACCACAACAAAATCCGCATGCACTTCCAGTAAACAATACAAACAAACAAACGACTGTTTACTATAAAACATAGTTAGGAAATAATTACTGGGATGATTTAAATTAAATTAAAAAATTTAAATTAGCTATGCACAGCTCATAAAAAATACATTGTTATAGAAATAAGAAACAATATCACGACTCATTATTAAGGAATAAAGGGCGTTTAAATAGTATTTCACATTGCGGCTCATAATATGCGACCGAAAAAGGCAATGTATAAATTGAATTGGGATTAGGAATGAGTTATAGTTAAATAATAACCTCTAATTTAACAATCACAATTATCATTGGACTATGTCGACAGGCGTACAGTAGTAATACAGCGGCTTTGTTAAAGAAATAATTGACCAACAACCCACACTTTCCCCATCAATACCATACATCTGGTGCCCCGACAGGACAATGTAGAACCCGACTAAATTTCCATATCTCTTGTCACAAACCAATATAAACCAAACAAATCTGTCACTGGTAATTCATGGCAAAAATTTAGTTAAGCTGGTAAAATATTATTTAAAAATAAAAATAACTATTAATAATGAAAAATATTAATATTAAATGAAAACATGAAACATTTCATTGTTCAAATTGTAATGTTAAAAATTTTAATCATCCCAATTATTATGGCTCTGAAAGTATCGAAATGTGTTTAAGTATAAAGTTAGTACTTGCTTCCATTTCTTATATAAAATTCCAACATACTTATTCCTAAGCTACTGACGAACCGCCAACATTACAGTCATATAAACTGATACGACACGTGATGTGATCATGTGATCCTAAGACTGGACATCAAAACAGCTAAACCTATGGAATCTTACCTCACACCCAAAACCAAAGTTTAAAAGAGTTTAACAAATCTATTATTTTTAACAATTTAACAAAACAATTTGGATTGAGTCAGATAAAAAACAAACTTATTTTGTCATCTATAAAATATGTAAGGTAATAAATACTCGAGGGTGAGAATAACGTGACGTTAGGTTAACTAAGCATGTACAAGACGTACTTTACGACATCTATAACCAGATAAATAAACAATGAACATAAAAATGTAAAAACACATTGCAATTGAAGAATCGAAACCCACAAGTACACCTATCATAAGCTAAACACTGTACAGTACATACTACTTTGTACATGTACAACCGCTATCCGAATAAAAATAATAATTTATTTGAGTAGCTCCCTAATCCTAATGGACGAAATTATTTATTATTATAGACTTCAAATTTCTTGCAAAATTTGAAAGTGGAAAATTAAAGTAACCAGAATAGAATGGAATTGAGTTGTGTTGTCCTCGAATAGAATCCTGCTTTATAATATTATTCCCTCCATCCATGGATGCTGTTTCGCTTGGACGGTGAGGTAAGTGGTTTCAGTGTAGTTTGCACTCACATGCATCATCAGCTCTCCAGCCATTCCCTGATCTGGCAGTACCGCTTCCCCATTGGCTAATGGTGCCAACCAATAAATTAAGAGTATCATCCTCCAAGAAAAAAAAAAACATCAGCATTTCACAGCAAAAATTTTATAGCTAAAAAAGTAATTTAGTACATATACTTTATACCACATAAAGACATAACGTAACTTTACATAATATATTAGGTAGTAAATCTATTGATACAATTTAGGTATAATTTAAATTAAATCAATTTGAATTTATTGCACTACCTTAGTTGACTGACCACCATCAACAAATAATTAACTCTTAAACCATTCCAATTTCAACCCATCGTATGGTTCGATCAAAATATGTAGTGTAATCTAAATAATTTGCTGCAATATATCAAAATCACACTACAAAGAGACCCAATTAGTTCGTGTCCTGTAAAGTTAACATGATTTGGTTCCGTAACATCGTGCATGTTTTCTACCTATGAACATTGGATCCACTACCTACATGTTTCCGTCTGAGACAACCGCCCCACCTGTAAATGAGTCTGGAATTTAATCTCCAACATCCTACGGTATTCATTAGAATAACTTGTCGAAAAAAGTTATTTTAATGTATGTAAAATATATATTTTATGTCTCTCGTGTTCCATTCTCTTTGACTATGACTATATGTGGCGGTTGCTGGTTATGCGTGCGTGCGTGGCGTGGCATAGTGAGTGTGTGTGTGTGGTATAGTGAGTGTATATGTGCAGCATAGTGGCCGAGTGAGTGCGTGCGCTTATAGTGAGTGCATATGCGGCATAGTGGGGGTGGCTGGGTGAGTGTATGCGTGTGTGCGCGTATAGTGAGTGCATGTAAAGCATAGTGGGGGTGCGGGTGGCTGGGTGAGTGTGTGTGTGCGTAGCATAGTGAGTGCGTGCGCGGCATAGTGAGTATGGGCGACTATGTACGCGGCATAGTGAGTATGTGTGTGGCATAGTGAGTGTAGTGTGTGCACGGCATAGTGAGTGTGTGCGAGTGTGGGTGTGCGTGCGTGGCATAGTGACTATGTGCGTGGCATAGTGAGTGTAGTGTGTGCGCGGCATAGTGAGCCAAAAACTGCCAAATAGTGAAATACGAAATAGCTCAAGTCTGTGTAGCACGCGTGGTCTACTACAGTAGTAGTAGTAAAGTTGCAAACTAAAATTTAGGGTAGGAAAGTTAAAAGTTGTAGTAAAAGAATTGAAATGTGAATCGAGGGGTCCCGAGCTGTCACAATGTGTTTTATATACGTGCACTGAATATAAAACAATTTAATGTCTACATAAGATAAGTAAAGTACGGAGTCCCTAAGGTTAAAAGGACATAAAATTCTAGTTTTTTACTTAGTATAGACAGATGTCCGCTAACTCAATATATTGAGTTAGCGGACACATGCCCGCTAACTCAATATATTGAGTTAGAAGACACATGTCCGTTAACTCAATATATTGAGTTAGAAGACACATGTCCGCTAACTCAATATATTGAGTTAGAAGACACATGCCCGCTAACTCAATATATTGAGTTATAAGACACATGTCCGCTAACTCAATATATTGAGTTAGAAGACACATGCTCGCTAACTCAATATATTGAGTTAGAAGACACATGTCCGCTAACTCAATATATTGAGTTAGAAGACACATGTCCGTTAACTAAATATATTGAGTTAGAAGACACATGCCCGCTAACTCAATATATTGAGTTAGAAGACACATGCTCGCTAACTCAATATATTGGGTTAGAAGACACATGCCCGCTAACTCAATATATTGAGTTAGAAGACAAATGTCCGCTAACTCAATATATTGAGTTAAAAGACACATGCTCGCTAACTCAATATATTGAGTTAGAAGACACATGCCCCCTAACTCAATATATTGAGTTAGAAGACACATGCTCGCTAACTCAATATATTGAGTTAGAAGACACATGCTCGCTAACTCAATATATTGAGTTAGAAGACACATGCTCGCTAACTCAATATATTGAGTTAGAAGACACATGCCCGCTAACTCAATATATTGAGTTAGAAGACAAATGTCCGCTAACTCAATATATTGAGTTATAAGACACATGCTCGCTAACTCAATATAATGAGTTAGAAGACACATGCTCGCTAACTCAATATATTGAGTTAGAAGACACATGCCCGCTAACTCAATATATTGAGTTAGAAGACAAATGTCCGCTAACTCAATATATTGAGTTAGAAGACACATGCTCGCTAACTCAATATATTGAGTTAGAAGACACATGCCCGCTAACTCAATATATTGAGTTAGAAGACACATGTCCGTTAACTCAATATATTGAGTTATAAGACACATGCTCGCTAACTAAATATATTGAGTTAGAAGACACATGCTCGACAACTCAATATATTGAGTTAGAAGACACGACATGTCCGCTAACTCAATATATTGAGTTAGAAGACACATGCTCGCTAACTCAATATATTGAGTTAGAAGACACGACATGTCCGCTAACTCAATATATTGAGTTAGAAGACACATGCTGGCTAACTCAATATATTGAGTTAGAAGACACATGCTCGCTAACTCAATATATTGAGTTAGAAGACACATGCTCGCTAACTCAATATATTGAGTTAGAAGACACATGCTCGCTAACTCAATATATTGAGTTAGAAGACACATGTCCGCTAACTCAATATATTGAGTTAGAAGACACATGCTCGCTAACTCAATATATTGAGTTAGAAGACACATGCTCGCTAACTCAATATATTGAGTTAGAAGACACATGCTCGCTAACTCAATATATTGAGTTAGAAGACACATGTCCGCTAACTCAATATATTGAGTTAGAAGACACATGCTCACTAACTCAATATATTGAGTTAGAAGACACATGTCCGCTAACTCAATATATTGAGTTAGAAGACACATGCTCGCTAACTCAATATATTGAGTTAGAAGACACATGCTCGCTAACTCAATATATTGAGTTAGAAGACACATGCTCGCTAACTCAATATATTGAGTTAGAAGACACATGCTCGCTAACTCAATATATTGAGTTAGAAGACACATGCTCGCTAACTCAATATATTGAGTTAGAAGACACATGCTCACTAACTCAATATATTGAGTTAGAAGACACATGTCCGCTAACTCAATATATTGAGTTAGAAGACACATGCTCGCTAACTCAATATATTGAGTTAGAAGACACATGCTCGCTAACTCAATATATTGAGTTAGAAGACACATGCTCGCTAACTCAATATATTGAGTTAGAAGACACATGCTCGCTAACTCAATATATTGAGTTAGAAGACACGACATGTCCGCTAACTCAATATATTGAGTTAGAAGACACATGCTCACTAACTCAATATATTGAGTTAGAAGACACGACATGTCCGCTAACTCAATATATTGGAGTTAGAAGACACATGCTGGCTAACTCAATATATTGAGTTAGAAGACACATGCTCGCTAACTCAATATATTGAGTTATAAGACACATGCCCGCTAACTCAATATATTGAGTTAGAAGACACATGCCCGCTAACTCAATATATTGAGTTAGAAGACACATGTCCGCTAACTCAATATATTGAGTTAGAAGACACGACATGTCCGCTAACTCAATATATTGAGTTCTCGGACATCTATCTATACTAAGTAAAAAAAACGAGGATTTCATTTCCTCTTAGGGGCTCCATAGTAAGTACAAAATGTTTCACAAATCTACTAACTGTAGGACTGTCGCACAGGTAAAGTAGGCTGTAAAACCAAATACAGTACACCTTATACTAATAATTGTGATATAATCTCAAACTACAGAATGACATAGACATAAAAATACCGTATTAGGTATTAAAGTTCTAAAATTGATTCTTTGAAGTACAGGCAAAAGTAATAAATGGGCAACAGCCGTCAGCCGAGTTCTCTGGCATTCAATGGGATCTAATAAAATCGAAACTTGGCGAATCGCTGTTCCCTGGAGGGAGGTGGATATCCAATGTCTGTGTTTATAATTAGGTTACATTATTTAAAGGTAAATAAAGCCCACACATTTACCATAAAGTTATGTATTTCTAACTACCTTAAATCCAGTAGTATAATATATGTTCTTTGTATATTTCACCCCATCGCGGTATATAATTTTTTGTAAAAGCCCCAAACTTATGTACGCACTCACACAAACGACAAACCGATAAACAGTGAACGATAACCCAATTTTGAAACGCCCTGCTTCCTCGTTTAGAAATTTAAAAGAACCGAAACTTATTTTAGCTATTTTCAACTCTGGGGTGTGGGGTGGGTGTTGGTTTAAACAATATTATTGCATTATTATTAAAATAATCTACATAATAATAATAATACGTTTCCGCTCCTTTCTTCATTTTTTTCTAGATATAAATTTCTTAGACCCTCCGATACCGATAGCATTAGTTCAAAGATAAGTCTATAATGGAATGTAGTGTTGGGATGGCAACGCAAGGGAAGCGAGCGGGGATAGAATCGCATATAATTGGTACCTCGGTAAAACAATAACAGTTCTAAAATCGTCCTTGAAAATGCTTTCATTTGATGTATAATGTTCATACGCAGCATTTATAATGTGTGTTTGGCAGTGTCAGTCGCACCATAAAAGGTCCCCCCCCCACCTGTAACCGGCTCTCATTACATTTACATGGAAGGCTACAGGCAAGGGAATGTCCCACGCCTGTTACCAATTATCCTAGAATAATGTATTTAAATAATGGTTACAGGAAGTGGATAGGAATGGACAAGCGGTATATTTTTTTACAGATCATATTTAAGGTCGGCCAATACTCTCACTGAATTCTACAGACTCTGAGCTTTCAGAATATATCCCTTATTTGGGAACTTTATTTTTATTTTTATTAGAAACTTTATTTGTTTACAAAAAATGACTCTGGTTTGGCCACGTTTTTGTATATCGCCCCTAATGTCCTGTTAATACTTCTGCCTTTCAGCAATCCTCTGTGCGCCTTTGGGTTGGGGTGGTGCAGAGGGGGGGTTGAAATTTAAGGGGGGGGGGGTGACTTTCTCCTCTCCTCTCCTCTCCTCTCCTCTCCTCTCCTCTCCTCTCCTCTCCTCTCCTCTCCTCTCCTCTCCTCTCCTCTCCTCTCCTCTCCTCTCCTCTCCTCTCCTCTCCTCTCCTCTCCTCTCCTCTCCTCTCCTCTCCTCTCCTCTCCTCTCCTCTCCTCTCCTCTCCTCTCCTCTCCTCTCCTCTCCTCTCCTCTCCTCTCCTCTCCTCTCCTCTCCTCTCCTCTCCTCTCCTCTCCTCTCCTCTCCTCTCCTCTCCTCTCCTCTCCTCTCCTCTCCTCTCCTCTTTGATTTATTTTTAATGGCAGTTTGGTTAAATTTCTTAAATACCGATTTTGTGATGGAATTGCCTAATTTTAATCTGTTCTGATAACTGAGCCTCGTGCTGCGCGAAGGCCCCACGAACGTGTTTAAATTAGGGACGAAATTGTACAAGAATAGATAATAATTATATTTCTCTGGAGCGCATTGAAAATAAATGGATTAAACACAATAAATTGCAACTCTTTATTTTTTTTAATTAATCAATAAACTCAAGAAGTGATTAATATTATTAATATAACAATATTAATAATAATAACAATATTAATAATTAGTTTAAATTAATTGCAACGTGTCAAATTATAAGTAATTATAAGTAAGTAGGATAAATAAATCATATACACTGAGTAAGTAGGTACTGGGTGTGTACTGAGTGATTAGGGGCTGGTTGGTACTGGGTAAGTAGGATGGTGGATACTGAGTGAGTGAGTAGGGATGGGTGGGTACTGAGTGAGTGAGTAGGGATGGGTGGGTACGGAGTGAGTAGTGATGGTGGGTACTGAGTGAGTAGGTACTGGGTGCGTACTGAGTGAGTAGGTACTGGGTGTGTACTGAGTGAGGAGGGGCGGGTTGGTACTGGGTAAGTAGGATGGTGGGTACTGAGTGAGTAGGTACTGGGTGTGTACTGAGTGAGGAGGGGCGGGTTGGTACTGGGTAAGTAGGATGGTGGATACTGCGTGACTGAGTAGGGATGGGTGGGTACGGAGTGAGTAGGGATGGTGGGTACTGAGTGATTAGGGGCTGGTTGGTACTGGGTAAGTAGGATTGTGGATACTGAGTGAGTGAGTAGGGATGGGTGGGTACTGAGTGAGTGAGTAGGGATGGGTGGGTACGGAGTGAGTAGGGATGGTGGGTACTGAGTGAGTAGGTACTGGGTGTGTACTGAGTGATTAGGGGCTGGTTGGTACTGGGTAAGTAGGATGGTGGATACTGAGTGAGTGAGTAGGGATGGTGGGTACGAAGTGAGTGAGTAGGGATGGGTGGGTACGGAGTGAGTAGGGATGGTGCGTACTGAGTGAGTGAGTAGGGATGGGTGGGTACGGAGTGAGTAGGGATGGTGGGTACTGAGTGAGTAGGTACTGGGTGTGTACTGAGTGATTAGGGGCTGGTTGGTACTGGGTAAGTAGGATGGTGGATACTGAGTGAGTGAGTAGGGATGGTGGGTACGAAGTGAGTGAGTAGGGATGGGTGGGTACGGAGTGAGTAGGGATGGTGGGTACTGAGTGAGTGAGTAGGGATGGTGGGTACGAAGTGAGTGAGTAGGGATGGGTGGGTACGGAGTGAGTAGGGATGGTGCGTACTGAGTGAGTGAGTAGGGATGGGTGGGTACGGAGTGAGTAGGGATGGTGGGTACTGAGTGAGTAGGTACTGGGTGTGTACTGAGTGATTAGGGGCTGGTTGGTACTGGGTAAGTAGGATGGTGGATACTGAGTGAGTGAGTAGGGATGGTGGGTACGAAGTGAATGAGTAGGGATGGGTGGGTACGGAGTGAGTAGGGATGGTGGGTACGAAGTGAGTGAGTAGGGATGGGTGGGTACGGAGTGAGTAGGGATGGTGCGTACTGAGTGAGTGAGTAGGGATGGGTGGGTACGGAGTGAGTAGGGATGGTGGGTACTGAGTGAGTAGGTACAGGGTGGGTACTGAGTGAGTAGGAGCGGGTTGGTACTGGGTAAGTAGGATGGTGGATACTGAGTGAGTGAGTAGGGATGGGTGGGTACTGAGTGAGTGAGTAGGGAAGGGTGGGTACTGAGTGAGTGAGTAGGGATGGGTGGGTACGGAGTGAGTAGGGATGGTGGGTACTGAGTGAGTAGGTACTGGGTGTGTACTGAGTGATTAGGGGCGGGTTGGTACTGGGTAAGTAGGATGGTGGATACTGAGTGAGTGAGTAGGGATGGTGGGTACGGAGTGAGTAGGGATGGTGGGTACTGAGTGAGTAGGTACTGGGTGTGTACTGAGTGATTAGGGGCGGGTTGGTACTGGGTAAGTAGGATGGTGGATACTGAGTGAGTGAGTAGGGATGGGTGGGTACGGAGTGAGTAGGGATGGGTGGGTACGGAGTGAGTAGGGATGGTGGGTACTGAGTGAGTGAGTAGGGATGGTGGGTACGGAGTGAGTAGGGATGGTGGGTACTGAGTGAGTAGGTACTGGGTGTGTACTGAGTGATTAGGGGCTGGTTGGTACTGGGTAAGTAGGATGGTGGATACTGAGTGAGTGAGTAGGGATGGTGGGTACTGAGTGAGTAGGTACTGGGTGTGTACTGAGTGAGTAGGGGCGGGTTGGTACTGGGTAAGTAGGATGGTGGATACTGAGTGAGTGAGTAGGGATGGTGGGTACGGAGTGAGTAGGGATGGTGGGTACTGAGTGAGTAGGTACTGGGTGTGTACTGAGTGAGTAGGGGCGGGTTGGTACTGGGTAAGTAGGATGGTGGATACTGCGTGAGTGAGTAGGGATGGGTGGGTACGGAGTGAGTAGGGATGGTGGGTACTGAGTGAGTAGGTACTGGGTGTGTACTGAGTGAGTAGGGGCGGGTTGGTACTGGGTAAGTAGGTTGGTGGATACTGCGTGAGTGAGTAGGGATGGGTGGGTACGGAGTGAATAGGGATGGGTGGGTACGGAGTGAGTAGGGATGGTGGGTACTGAGTGAGTAGGTACTGGGTGTGTACTGAGTGAGTAGGGGCGGGTTGGTACTGGGTGAGTGAGTAGGGATGGGTGGGTACGGAGTGAGTAGGGATGGTGGGTACTGAGTGAGTGAGTAGGGATGGGTGGGTACGGAGTGAGTAGGGATGGTGGGTACTGAGTGAGTAGGAGCGGGTTGGTACTGGGTAAGTAGGATGGTGGATACTGAGTGAGTGAGTAGGGATGGTGGGTACGGAGTGAGTAGGGATGGTGGGTACTGAGTGAGTAGGTACTGGGTGTGTACTGAGTGATTAGGGGCTGGTTGGTACTGGGTAAGTAGGATGGTGGATACTGAGTGAGTGAGTAGGGATGGGTGGGTACGGAGTGAGTAGGGATGGTGGGTACTGAGTGAGTGAGTAGGGATGGTGGGTACGGAGTGAGTAGGGATGGTGGGTACTGAGTGAGTATGTACTGGGTGTGTACTGAGTGAGTAGGGGCGGGTTGGTACTGGGTAAGTAGGATGGTGGATACTGAATGAGTGAGTAGGGATGGGTGGGTACTGAGTGAGTATGGATGGGTGGGTACTGAGTGAGTGAGTAGGGATGGTGGGTACTGAGTGAGTAGGGATGGTCGGTACTGTGTGAATAGGGATGGTGGGTACTGAGTGAGTAGGGATGGGTGGGTACGGATTGAGTAGGGATGGTGGGTACTGAGTGAGTAGGGATGGTGGGTACTGAGTGAGTGAGTAGGGATGGTGGGTACTGAGTAAGTAGGGATGGTCGGTACTGTGTGAATAGGGATGGTGGGTACTGAGTGAGTAGGGATGGGTGGGTACGGATTGAGTAGGGATGGTGGGTACTGAGTGAGTAGGGATGGGTGGGTACGGATTGAGTAGGGATGGTGGGTACTGAGTGAGTAGGGATGGTCGGTACTGTGTGAATAGGGATGGTGGGTACTGAGTGAGTAGGGATGGGTGGGTACGGATTGAGTAGGGATGGTGGGTACTGAGTGAGTAGGGATGGTGGGTACTGAGTGAGTGAGTAGGGATGGTGGGTACTGAGTAAGTAGGGATGGTCGGTACTGTGTGAATAGGGATGGTGGGTACTGAGTGAGTAGGGATGGGTGGGTACGGATTGAGTAGGGATGGTGGGTACTGAGTGAGTAGGGATGGTGGGTACTGAGTGAGTGAGTAGGGATGGTGGGTACTGAGTAAGTAGGGATGGTCGGTACTGTGTGAATAGGGATGGTGGGTACTGAGTGAGTAGGGATGGGTGGGTACGGATTGAGTAGGGATGGTGGGTACTGAGTGAGTAGGGATGGTGGGTACTGTGTGAATAGAGATGGTGGATACTGAGTGAGTGAGTAGGGATGGGTGGGTACTGAGTGAGTAGTGATGGTGGGTACTGTGTGAATAAGGATGGTGGGTACTGAGTGAGTAGGGATGGGTGGGTACGGAGTGAGTAGGGATGGGTGGGTACGGAGTCAGTAGGGATGGGGGGGGGGGGGGTGGGCTTACTTGTAGGGACCGGATGTAAAACCACTGCTTTGCAATAATCACACCACAAAGCTTTGAAAGTTAGTAATTAAATAGTAAAATTGATTAACAATTATTTGCATTTTCTACTAAGATGTTACAGTTAATTGACTGCTGTAATGTCGTATTATAATAATTTAAGATCTATCTTGTGTATAGACATGTGTGTATGTGTTAAGCTCGGAACAATACAGGAATACAGCACAGCAAAGTTAATTAAGTGAGTTAATGGCGCAAAATGACCGCAAATATGTGTCTTAGTGGTAAAGGAGCAGCTTACATTGCCAGTGATTTCTCACGAAAACAATAAACGAAACTTTATTTCACTTGCGACCAATTTGCGCTGAACATCACTTTTTTCGCTTGCGGCCAATGTACGTCACTATCAGGAATAAGTAGCCTTAAGTTAAAAGTACATTAGATTATTCGCACGCATTAAATTACAAACACAATTTATAAAATCATTTAAATACATTACAAGAGAGAAGATAATTTACATACAAGCACCACAAAAGTATAAAATTACGGTAAATAATCAAAAACAAATAAGTCACAACTAAATCTGGCTATAAGTAAGTAACTGCCGTGTGTCAGTCAGTACTATAGAACGACCAAATCATTATTTATGGAAGGGGCGCATGGAACTTCTGTCTTTATGAATTACATTTACAAATTATTATAAAATATGAAGTCTTTACATTAAATTGTTTAATGTTACATGGTTCCCATGTATAGTTTCCATGGTTCCCGACATTATATTTTTATAAACAATTAGTTAGCCACTTTTAGGGCGGGGTATTAAGAAGCTTGACTGACGGGAATAATAAAATAAATAAATGCTTATGGTTTTGTTACATCTAAGTGGACGAATTAAAATATCTTTCTCAGTTATGGTTGCGGCTACAGGAATAGACAGCAAGCCCAATTAGGAGATACTTATTATCCTATAACCTCAATGATATTAAATGAATAAGAATTATTTTCCATATTTTGAGTTTATTGCAATTATATTTGGCCCTTTAAGTGACGAATAAGTGACAGTATACAAAACTATAGATCCTGCACAAATGTGGAACTCAAAATCGATTAAAATAGGGTTGGTGCGCGAAAAAAATAATAGAGTTAATAAAAACAATTGAATAAAGGGTAACAAGGTTACTTCGCCAAAATTATTCCAGTGATTAGAACTTAAATAAAGAGAAATCAAGGAATTAAATAATAAAAATAATCAAAGTAATAAATTGTTTGTGGCGGATAAATCAATGTTTTAACGGAAATTAAACTGCACATCGCCAAGCCCTAAAGTAGAACAAGCAATATTTTTATTATATAATGACACAATTTAAGTATTTCATTTAGCTTACTTAATTAATAATTAATATTTGTTATATAATTAACAAAAATTAGATTACTTAACCCATCACAGCCCCGAGGAGTTTTGATGTGTAAATCATTACGTCATGATTAAAAATATATTTAAATAAAAAAAAGGGTGGGTGAATATAGTTAGTTAGTATTTAAAGTATCTAGTTTCTATTTGGTGATGGAAAGGTGGGATGGAGGGGAGAGAATGGAAATGTATTAAATTGACTCAATAAATATACGGAGACAAAAATATAGAAAAATAATCATAATAATAATAAAAAATATAAGTAATGAAGTATAAATACGGGGCATTAGTACCATTCAACTATTAATATTATAACCATGATGAGAAACTTCGTTAAACGATCACAATGATTGGCGAGGTTTATATTCCGCAGCAAATATGCAGCAAACCGGTAAACCCGTTATAAATCAGCGCCATGCCTCGAATTCATTGAGATTGCTCGAATGCTCCTTCCAGCGCGGTTGGTAATGCCGCGGACCGACGCGATTACCCGGTCGCGGTTCATACAACCGACTCAGCCGACCGACTCAGATGAAGCGGAGTTGAGGGGCTGCGGTTGAGGCGGCGTTTAGGGAGGCCGTTTAGCAACTTCAGTAGGTCGGTGAACATCGGCCGCTTTTCTGGATCGAAGTTCCAACAACTCATTAGGATATCCTAGAAATAATAAACCGGGGATTAGCGGAAGTAGCGGAAGTGCGATGGGACCGCTGATTGCAGACTCGGGGAAAACCCAACGGGGCTAATTAATAATGTCTCGTAACGGTATAAATATACCGTGCTCGTAGTGGCTCGCTGTCTTAGTAATGGTATAAATATACCGTGCTCGCTGTCTTAGTAACGGTATAAATATACCGTGCTCGTAGTGGCTCGCTGTCTTAGTAACGGTATAAATATACCGTGCTCGCTGTCTTAGTAACGGTATCAATATACCGTGCTCGCAGTGGCTCGCTGTCTTAGTAACGGAATCAATATACCGTGCTCGCTGTGGCTCGCTGTCTTAGTAACGGCATAAATATACCGTGATCGCTGTCTTAGTAACGGTATAAATATACCGTGATCGCTGTCTTACGTGCTCGCTGCATCTAGGTCCCTGAACAGGCAGTACTCTGCTAATCTACAGGAGCTAATAAACCAACAGGTTGATGCCATCAATGATGCTGACGACAGCAGGCAATCATCCCAGGCATGGAAATCGATCAATCTGCTTACTGGGCGGAAAAGCCAACCAACCACCAAGGTTAAGGCTGATTCACCAGCCGATCGCCTCAATGGTTGGAAAGCCCACTTTGAAAAGCTCCTCAATAATGACAGGGTATTGCCTGATAACTTTATAGAAGTAAAAGTGTCAGAGTCTGTACTCCCAGACATTCCCATTGGCGATATCTCCTTTGCAGAAGTGAAGGCTGCTGCAAAGAGCATTAAGACCAATCGTGCCAGTGGAGTAGATGGTGTTCCCCCTGACGTCTTTAAAATACCTGAGTGTTTAAAGCTCATCTATCCCATCATAGTAGACATGTACCGAACAGCAAGAGTCCCACAAGAAATGAAAACAAATAAGTTGGTGCCAGTTCCCAAGAAGGGCAACCTAACACTCTATGGTTCTTTTCGGGGAATCTCATTGATCTCGATTGCTGCAAAGCTATACAATAGGATTCTATTAAATCGCATCAGGGATCCCATTGAGAGACTGCTCCGTGGAAATCAAAATGGGTTCCGTAAAGGTCGTGGGACCATGGAGCCCATTTTGGCACTTAGAAGGATAATTGAAGAGTTATCAAAAAAGAAAGACAGGCATCTGGCTGTTATCTTTGTTGACTTCTTCAAGGCCTTTGATTCAGTCTCTCGCTCACGTATGTTCAGCATACTTTCATTATATGGGATTCCTGATGAAATTATTGCAGCAATCAGATCAGTATACGATGGTTTTTGTGCTCGCTGTCTTAGTAATAGTATAAATATACCGTGTTCGCTGTGACTCGCTGTCTTAGTAACGGTATAAATATACCGTGCTCGTAGTGGCTCGCTGTCTTAGTAACGGTATAAATATACCGTGCTCGCTGTCTTAGTAACGGTATAAATATACCGTGCTCGCTGTCTTAGTAACGGTATAAATATACCGTGCTCGCAGTGGCTCGCTGTCTTAGTAACGGTATAAATATACCGTGCTCGCTGTCTTAGTAACGGTATAAATATACCGTGCTCGCAGTGGCTCGCTGTCTTAGTAACGGTATAAATATACCGTGCTCGCTGTCTTAGTAACGGTATAAATATACCGTGCACGCAGTCTTAGTAACGGTATCAATATACCGTGCTCGCAGTGGTTTAGTAAATCTGGTAAAAGCTAGATACAAATTTGAAGATACAATTACGTATTTTCAAATTTGTAATATATTTGTATTTTATAATATTGATATAAAAAGCATAATATAATTGTCAACTTTAAATGACAAAACACAATATTTATTCTAAGGAATCTTTTATATTTTTTAACATCCATATAGTATGAAAAATATGTAATATATACATTGTCTTTGTATGAAGAGCAATTATAACACAAGATGCCAAGCCACTTGGAAAAGTGGTCAGAATAAGATGGGGTAACTAGAAAAGTTCGATTCACATTGGGCTATCCAATGGGCGCTTTCCGTACTACTACTACTACTAGTAGGTCGAGAGAGCTCGGACGAAAGTCTGAGCTAGAGTTGTTGATTTCAAATCCTTATTCAATTATTACATATCGTAGCTCAAGTATCATAAAGGCCCTAAGTCATACAATTCCACATTTTAAGACATGCTCTATCAGCTGGTGAAGTTTTGAACACTTTAACAAATAGGAAGTAATGATTATTACGTAATATTATATTACGTGAATTTCAAGAATCCTATTGGGCAATATTTAACTGCAGAAAGGCCCTATATCTCTCCATATATTTTTAGGCTCTCCTGAACAATTGCATTTTATTGACTTTAGCTTTACACTTAATCTACGATATTATCTATGAAGGTTCTCCTCTGAAAAGGATATTTTAAGTGAGGAGTACCCAGTGCCATAGAAGAGAACACGGTGCCCTAGGAGTACCCAGTGCCATAGAAGAGAACACGGTGCCCTAGGAGTACCCAGTGCCATAGGAGAGAACACAGTGCCCTAGGTGTAACCAGTGCCCTAGGAGTACCCAGTGCCATAGGAGAGAACACAGTGCCATAGCAGTAACCAGTGCCCTAGGAGTACCCAGTGCCATAGGAGAGAACAAAGTGCCCTCGGAGTAACCAGTGCCATAGGAGAGAACACAGTGCCCTAGGAGTAACCAGTGCCCTAGGAGTACCCAGTGTCATAGGAGAGAACACAGTGCCATAGGAGTAACCAGTGTCCTAGGAGTAACCTGTGCCATAGGAGAGAACACAGTGCCCTAGGAGTAACCAGTGCCCTAGGAGTACCCAGTGTCATAGGAGAGAACACAGTGCCATAGGAGTAACCAGTGCCCTAGGAGTACCCAGTGCCATAGGAGAGAACACAGTGCCCTAGGAGTAACCAGTGCCCTAGGAGTACCCAGCGCCATAGGAGAGAACACAGTGCCCTAGGAGTAACCAGTGCCCTAGGAGTAACCAGTGCCCTAGGAGTAACCCGTGCTCTAGGAGTAACCAGTGCCCTAGGAGTACCCAGTGCCATAGGAGAGAACACAGTGCCCTAGGAGTAACCAGTGCCCTAGGAGTACCCAGTGCCATAGGAGAGAACACAGTGCCCTAGGAGAACCAGTGCCCTAGGAGTACCCAGTACCATAGGAGAGAACACAGTGCCCTAGGAGTAACCAGTGCCCTAGGAGTAACCAGTGCCCTAGGAGTACCCAGTGCCATAGGAGAGAACACAGTGCCCTAGGAGTAACCAGTGCCCTAGGAGTACCCAGTGCCATATGAGAGAACACAGTGCCCTAGGAGTAACCAGTGCCCTAGGAGTACCCAGTGCCATAGGAGAGAACACAGTGCCCTAGGAGTAACCAGTGCCCTAGGAGTACCCAATGCCATAGGAGAGAACACAGTGCCCTAGGAGTAACCTGTGCCCTAGGAGTACCCAGTGCCATAGGAGAGAACAGTGCTCTAGGAGTACCCAGTGCCATATGAGAGAACACAGTGCCATAGGAGTAACCAGTTCCCTAGGAGTAACCAGTGCCCTAGGAGTACCCAATGCCATAGGAGAGAACACAGTGCCCTAGGAGTAACCAGTGCCCTAGGAGTACCCAGTGCCATAGGAGAGAACACAGTGCCCTAGGAGTAACCAGTGCCCTAGGAGTACCCAATGCCATAGGAGAGAACACAGTGCCCTAGGAGTAACCTGTGCCCTAGGAGTACCCAGTGCCATAGGAGAGAACACAGTGCTCTAGGAGTACCCAGTGCCATATGAGAGAAAACAGTGCCCTAGGAGTAACCAGTTCCCTAGGAGTACCCAGTACCCTAGAGGAGAACCACCCAGTGCCCAAGGAGTACCCAGTGCCCTAGAAGTACCCAGTGTCCTATGAGTACCCAGTACCCTAGAGGAGTACCACCCAGTGCCCAAGGAGTACTCACTGCCCTAGTTGCATACAGTGCCCTAGGAGAACACAATGCCCTAGGGGAGTACCCAGTACCCTAGAGGAGTACCACCAAGTGACAAAGGAGTGCCCTATGGAGTACCACACAATGCCCTAGGAGTACCACCCAGTGCCCTAGGAGTACCACCCAGTGCCCTGGGAGTACCCATTGCCCTAGGAGTACCCAGTGCCCTAGGAGTACCACCCTGTGCCCAGGAGTACCACCCAGTGCCCTAGGAGCACCACCCAGTGCCCTAGGAGTACCGCCCAGTGCCCTAGGAGTACCACCCAGTGCCCTAGGAGTACCACCCAGTGCCCTATGAGTACTACCCAGTGCCCTAGGAGTACCGCCCAGTGCCCTAGGAGTACCCAGTGCCCTAGGAGTAACACCCAGTGCCCAAGGAGTACCACCCTGGCCCTAGGAGTACTACCCAGTGCCCTAGGAGTACAGTCAGGTCAGGTCGGGTATTCTAGGTCATTGATCAAGAAAACTTGCCCCCTCCATGCAGCATAAAGGAGGTGCCACCTGTAGCTGCATAGACCCTCTTACTAGGGCAAATCTGGTCCTGTAACTAGGACCTCCTTCGTTCTGGGATAAGGACGCCCTTGGTCCTGGATTAAGGACCCATATACTTGGCTGCAGGGGTATATGGCCTGACCAGGCAGATGGTGATCTACCAATGGCTGGTCAGGAGTAAAGTGTTCTCATGTCCACTCTGAGAGCACTTCACTGCGACCTGCACCTGGCAGAAAGGGTACAGGGCATGACCCAGCATTTATGAGCTGCAACAGCCAATGGTGGGTCATGTGCGCCAGAGTAGATATGGGTGATGGGCCTCATATCTGATTCCATTGCGACACCCACCCTGTGGAATGGCAAACCAGGGTGTGGTATTTGCCCCGAGAGCTGACTCGGCAAAAAAGCACCCCCCAACCCCCACTATGGATTACATTAGCAATGCGGAGGTCCGGCCACTAGAGGCCAGTGGAATTACCGGACACAATCGGCCTCACAGGCGTCAGTTAACTCCTGACCGGCTGCCTGTCTCACCCCCGTACTGGAGAGAGAGCAGCCAACAATTCTTTGAGTCCCTTTCCTGATGACCTTTCTGGCCCAAATCCTGGGTCACCAGGGAGGCCAGATTGTGATGGGGTGAGGGATTCTGGAGTTGGAGGTTACTCTCATGTTCCACCCCGACCAACAAAGCCATTGGTGAATCTGAGGCAAGTCACTAGACTAGCCTCAGTAAACACCCTAACACTCGGGTCCCCAATGCGACAAGGTGAGCTGACTGCCTTGGCAGATAAGCTTTCTCTTAGCGCAGTGGGTGTTCAAGAGCACCGAATGCAGACTGGACAGACTGATGAGGTTCTGATTAAGGACATGGGGGGCGGTTGGCGACTCGCCCTCGCGTCAGCAGATAATAGTGGCAATGGAGGAATTGGTCTATTGATGAATCCAACTGCACATGCAGCATTGGACAAAATAGACCAAATCTCTAACCGCATCATCCGTTGCCACTTATCATGTTCTGGAATACTGGCTAAGAAGTTTCCTAAAGTGGTTCTGATTGTGTGCTATTCTCCAACTAGTGTTGCCCCTGTAGAGGAGGTGGAAAATTTCTACCACAATATACAAACAGCTAATGATGGAGTGGATCAGCATGCATTCTTAACATTCCTGGGAGACTTTAATGCAAGTCTGCATCAATCACCTACATCGCCCTGGGTCAATAGCAATAGTGTTAACCGAAATTCTGTCCATCTTCAGGATTTTATCTCTGGAAATGGATTGTTATCGGCTGGAACCCAGTTCAAGAAGCGAACTGGAAAGCTATGGACTCATAGTGGACCCAGTGGTCACAAGTCCCAGATAGACCATATTCTGTTTCGTAGGAAATACAGGAGCTCCATGCTCCACTGTTATGCATTTACACTTCGCCCTTCTCCAGTGATCACTGCCTTATTGTGGCCAAGGTAAGACTTAGTCTGCGTGGTAGCAGAACAACGAAATCTGCCTTGCCGCGGCATGACTGGTCCTCTCTGTTGCAACAGCCAAGTGTGAGATCCAGCTTCACACTACAGCTGAGCAACAGGTATGAGGCTCTTGCCTCTGAGGCGGCAGATCACTGTGAGGGCTATACTGCCTTTACAGAAGCAGTTAAGTTAGCAGCTGCAGAAACAGTTCCTGTATACCCTCGAAACAGGAAAAGGGCCCCCTGGACAGACAACAAAATTCAGAAGTGCCGAAATGACCTTCATAAGGCGCAGAAAGAGTCCCGACTCAAACAGACTACAGCGGCCAAGAATGCAGTTAAGGCTGCATCTAGGTCCCTGAACAGGCAGTACTCTGTTAATGTACAGGAGCTAATAAACCAACAGGTTGATGCCATCAATGATGCTGACGACAACAGGCAATCATCCCAGGCATGGAAATCGATCAATTTGCTTACTGGGCGGAAAAGCCAACCAACAACCAAGGTTAAGGCTGAATCACCAGCCGATCGCCTCAATGGTTGGAAAGCCCACTTTGAAAAGCTCCTCAATAATGACAGGGTATTGCCTGATAACTTTATAGAAGTAAAAGTGTCTAAGTCTGTACTCCCAGATATTCCCATTGGCGATATCTCCTTTGCAGAAGTGAAGGCTGCTGCAAAGAGCATTAAGACCAATCGTGCCAGTGGAGTAGATGGTGTTCCCCCAGAGGTCTTTAAAATACCTGAGTGTTTAAAGCTCATCTATCTCATCATAGTAGACATGTACCGAACAACAAGAGTCCCACAAGAAATGAAAACAAATAAGTTGGTGCCAGTTCCCAAGAAGGGCAACCTAACATTCTATGGTTCTTTTCGGGGAATCTCATTGATCTCGATTGCTGCAAAGCTATACAATAGGATTCTATTAAATCGCATCAGGGATCCCATTGAGAGACTGCTCCGTGGAAATCAGAATGGGTTCCGTAAAGGTCGTGGGACCATGTAGCCCATTTTGGCACTTAGAAGGAATATTGAGGAAGTATCAAAAAAGAAAGACAGGCATCTGGCTGTTATCTTTGTTGACTTCTTCAAGGCCTTTGATTCAGTCTCTCGCTCACGTATGTTCTGCATACTTTCATTATATGGGATTCCTGATGAAATTATTGCAGCAATCAGATCAGTATACGATGGTTAGACAACATTTGTGTCTACTGTTGACGGTGACACAGAACCAATTGAAGTGTTATGGGGCGTCCTCCAAGGAGACACACTTGCACCATTCTTGTTCATTATTGTGGTTGACTATATTCTACGCATGTCCTTAGATCATCATAATGATGATGGGGTGATGATAACTCGACCTACTGGCACCAGAAGTCGAGGAAATCCTGCCAAGTACCTAACTGATCTAGACTTTGCTGATGACTTAGGAGTACTCTCAGAAACATTAGAGGGAGCCCAACGGCTCCTCAGCTCATTAGAACATGCTGCTTCTAGTGTTGGTCTTTTTATTAACTCCAGAAAGACCAAAATTTTGACAGTTAACTTTGAAAGTCCTCAGCAAGTCTCTGATCGGATGAACATAAGTTCAAAGGATGGTATGCTTGAGCATGTGGACGACTTCTGTTACCTGGGATCATGGATCCGGAAGTCAGGTGAGGACCTTCGAATATGTAAGGGAAAGGCATGGGCAGCCTTGAATAGGCTTTCCAGGATTTGGAAGTCACCAAGAATTAATCGGAAACTTAAGGTCCGATTATTTAGAGCAGCAGTAGTTCCAGTACTCCTATACGGGAGTCCATGATGGGCTCTAACTGCTGAGGACACCAAATCTCTGGATGGCATATTCACAAGAATGCTACGCCGGGTTCATTGTGTCAAGTACAATGGACACATCTCCAACCAGACACTATATAACATTGGAGGTGTCTCATTGGTTCCCCCAAGCTTGACACTAGAACAAAATCGCCTCCGCTTTGCAGGACATTGCTTTCGCCGTGAGGACCAGCCAGTGCATAATCTTGTACTTTGGCAGCCTCATGGAGTGAATAAGCATGGTGGACAGCCCATGACTTTCTTGAGACGCATCTTAAAGGACACTGGCCTTGAAGATGAGGATGATCTAGCAAATGTCATGGGTGATAGGGAGTTGTGGCGGTGCAATTTTGTTGACAAGCCGGCACAGCATTCTTAAAAATGCAGCTGCAATGCAGCATGCCGATCCTAGTAGTAGGAGTACCACCCAGTGCCCTAGGAGTACCACCCAGTGCCCTAGGAGTACTACCCAGTGCCCTAGGAGTACCGCCCAGTGCCCTAGGAGTACCCAGTGCCCAAGGAGTACCACCCTGGCCCTAGGAGTACTACCCAGTGCCCTACGAGTACACAGTGCCCTAGGAGTACCACCCAGTGCCCTAGGAGTACCATTGCCCTAGGAGTACCACCCAGTGCCCTAGGAGTACCACCCAGTGCCCTAGGAGTACCACCCAGTGCCCTAGGAGTACCACCCAGTGCCCTAGGAGTACCCAGTGACCAATCTAACAGAGATACTTAGCACTGCTTTAGCTCATGTTAACAATATCCATATTAATGTGAATCATAGTAATCACACATTACTTGTTCGCTCGGAAGACAGCTGTTTCTTTATTAGTTACTACTAACTCGTGTCCAGAGCGACAATATGTTACAGAGCTCATCTGTGGATTCGCATAAACTCTGTGATGCTCCAATAAATATTAATTTAAAATATGCCATCTGTTGTTCTATAAATAGACCAAAACAGTAACAACCAGTCAGAAACACGAAAACCAATTAATTTAAGATTTCAACTTCCGGGTATTACAATTGTACTTTGTTGTCAACAAATAATAATATCATAATGTCGTAAAACACAGACCGTTATTAATTCATTATTTAGGCCAGCAGTCATATTTAAATATTTTGCAATTCAAATTTTGCAAATAAAGCAGTGAGATTTCCATAATGGTATATTTAGGTATGTATAATATATTTTAGATGTTGAGTAGGTGTAACAATTATATAATATGCTTTTATTTTTGGTTACAAAAATTGTATGAAATAACATCATAACATAAGTCAACATACTGCTAATCGTTGTCTATTTACCTTGACATCTCTGGACGCCTGAATGGAACTCAATGGCTGTTTAATTCCACTTCCCATCTGCCACAGAACTGACTCAGTTGTAACACCTTGGAAAGGAAACTCCCCCGCTAGAAGTTCGTACCAAACCGTCCTGAATGACAAAACCGAGTACAAAGGTTAATATTAGGAACAAAGACAACAAAGGTTAATATTAGGAACAAAGACAACAAAGGTTAATATTAGGAACAAAGACAACGCTCTTGGCATATTGATATTAGCCGAAAAATTGTTGAAGAATCGAATTTGACAAACTTAATTTTATTGGTACAACTGTATAATATTACTACTGTACATGGTTGTACCAATGATGTTTCAAGGATGCTGTCTCGTCTCACACTAAAATAAGTTCAGACAACGACTAACGCAGATTACAAAGTTCGATTGCTCGCAAGATATTTAGCAAAATCACACGAACCCAAGGATAAATAAATGCGAAATCCTCAATTAACAGATAACAAAATGGGACCATCACTGAATATTGTAAGCAATTTAACTAAAAGGACTTATAAAGCTTTGACACAAAAAGAATCCATAGAGCTGGCTAATCACACATTATGAAACAGTAGCACACCCGGGCCAAGTACAGTAATACTGGGGATTAAATAAGTAATTACGGTAACACAACTAATTTGGCAATGTCTGAGTTTACAATTACAACATTGTTTGTTTCTACATACTATTTACAAATTTATAAAACTGAATATAATTTACAATTTATTAATTTAAAGAAATTATTGTGGATAGGGACGTAGAATTTATTGATGCAGTAATAACTGAACAATGGTTTACCGCATATATTCTTAAATTATTTGACTCGATTGTGTGGGGCGAGCCACGAAGTTGGCGGAGCCTTAGCGAATTGACACTGTTAGGGGGTGGGTCAATTTATGCAAATAGTTGTCGTCGTCGTCGTTGTCGTCGTTGTCGTCGTCGTCGTCGTTGTCGTCGTCGTCGTCGTTACGATTTTGACATGCTAATAACTTTGTCGGATTTAAAGCTGCCAAGTTGAAAATTTGTAGGTATCAATATGAGCAAAAGTTGAGATTTTTGAGAGACTTTCAGACACCATCAGTGCAATGGTCTCCCGCTAGAGGGCCACATGTCTAAACATTA
Source organism: Nemertoderma westbladi (assembly GCA_032718475.1). NCBI lineage: Eukaryota > Metazoa > Xenacoelomorpha > Nemertodermatida > Nemertodermatidae > Nemertoderma > Nemertoderma westbladi. Next base: position 4,710 of record JAUCBJ010005022.1, on the reverse strand, counting down.
AATGCCCTCCCATTTCTTTGCTTTTAATCCGTTTAAGCTGAAACTTGGCAGATATGTATTAGACCATTAGCTGTGACTTTCAAAGGAGGCGAATCCATCTGCAGTTCTCCAGTCTGCCGCTAGAGGGCCAAAGGTCTGAAAGTGAAAACAACTAACGACGACAACTATTTGCATAAATTGACCCACCCCCTAACAGTGTCAATTCGCTAAGGCTTCGCCAACTTCGTGCTGCGCGAAGTCCCCACTTCGTGTTACCATGTCGACAACTGTGTCTGTTCTTTATCAATTCACTATGTTAGAAAGTCTAGTTTCGTTACTGCTGAACCACTATATGGGATGGCTCATAGAAGGATACGAAACAATTGATATCAGTATATTACGAGGTACAGCAACCATAACAAATTTGCGATTTAAGAACAATGCTTTGGAGAATCTGGAAGTCCCGGTGCGAATACGTTCATCTCTGATAAAATTAGTACGCATTGAGGTGAAGGTAGCGCCAATAGCCATTCTCATCAACATTGATGATTTACTGGTTGTTCTAGAACCAACACAAACAGAAGCATCGCTACTGGCCTCATTGATTAATCTGAAGCAAGATTTATCTACGGTATTCACAACCTCCAAGGATAAAAAAGACAACAAACGTTCATCGCCTGGCGATAAAAATTGTATAAAAACCCAACCGACTATCATAAAAACTAAATCTCATATAGATATTTTTAACACTTTATCAAAAGTTGTTAAAACTAACGTAAAGGTTTACTTGAAAGGTGTGCACATTAGGTACCAAGGCGAATTGTCTGGAATAGAGTTGGCTTGTGGGATAACGATACCTAACGTTGTACTAAGACCCCCGGAGGATACCATGGCAACTAAATGTAAAGACCTAGACATAGTAGACCTATGTCTGTATTGGAACTGGTCTCCGATGCCTCTGTACGAGACTCTCTGGCAAAAACAAATGTCTGAAGCAATAGAAGACCATTGTATCCAAGGGCAACGATTTAATTACTTGGTGTCACCAGTAACTATGCGATTTATGGCTTCTTCGGAAAAGGGGAAATTATATTTGAAATTTCGGACAGCAGACATTGATATAATATTAGACAGAGGACAGGGAGATTTCCTGCAAAAGTTCTTTGTATTTTTACTTCAATAATATTTACAATATAATGCACACGATTTGTGCTAATTAATTTATATGGACAATATTTAATTTAAAATTACACATAGATTTTCCCAGTGATAACAACCCAATGCCCATGGGTATTACTAAAAATTCCTATTTATAGCACTAGTAATTTTAGTATTGTTGGTCCCATTGGAAATCGCACTGTTTGAGATGATAAATCACGAACCCTTCAGGCTTCAATCCATCACTTCTGCAATTAATATCGTTCGAGTGAATATCCACAAACAGGAAACAGGTCACCCATTTATAGGTGGTAACATGTTCGTTATAACTCCCTAATCCTTTCAACAATAATAATAAACAACAAAGTATTAGATTCATAATGTAATAAGAAAATAAATAAGAAATTACCCGGCAATTATTAATAACATTCAATGGATTACTTTGAATTCGTTTAAAGACAACAAAATGTTCTCTAATTCGTTTAGTTCTTGCAACAAATCATCATCAACTACCCGAGATCCAATTTGCTGAAATTTACCATAACAACCGGTGGATAACTGGTCCTCAGTGAGTTTTAGACCTTTAAGTTCCGCATATTTAATGTTATTATCCACTACTTCCCGACTAGTTACTATATCCTGAAAAGGACAGTTATCTTTTAACCACGTGAGAATCTTATCTTCTAGTTTCTTATATCGGCTCTCGAACTCACAAACTTTAGTGGCACTTCGTTCAAACTCTAGTAATCGAATACTCGCTTTAACATTTCCCAGCCTCTTTCCCCACATCACCCCTTCTCTGTACCCAGTTATGTATCCTGTCTTTAATGAGGCATCCTTTCCACCAAATGCCCCGTCCCTCAGGCCGTCATTACCTCTCGTCACTTGTAATCTTTCCGCATCGCTTTGCAAAAGCTTTCCAAAACCATCAGGATCCTCGGTATCACTATCAGATTCCATTTTCAACTATAAATTTCGTACAGTAAGTAAACAGGAGTGGAACCTTCTTGCTGCAACTGCAAGCCATCTTAGCGAACAATTATGATTTTACTATGGCTTTATATATTGGCTTCCGACAATTATGGCTTCCGAAAAACACACTGACACACACTAACAGACTTTTGGGAAACGGCATAATTATAAAAGTTGGCTGATGGCTTGCAGTTTTGACTCGCCCCACAAAGAAGAAGTAAGTTAATACCCGAACAAAAAACAATAAATTTATATATATTTCTCGGCCAAATGGAGTACGGTAAACAATACACTAGAAAAGTACCTCAGTATCAGTAGCCTATACCCAAAGCGATAACAATAATGGTAATATAATGATTGTAATATCAATAATAATGATAATGTTCAACCAAATAGTCATTTTCGAGACGTACCACCATTGGGTAGAACGTACCACCATTGGGTAGAACGTACCACCATTGGGTAGAACGTACCACCATTGGGTAGAACGTACCACCATTGGGTAAAACGTACCACCATTGCCAGGTTTGAAAAAAATTAGCGCGTGTAGGCTGCAATTTTGAATTTTCCAGGGTTCTAATCCAATCCCAGTATGATTAAAATTCATTGGATAAAGTTATTCGGCGAGGGGGGGGGGGGTTGACCCAATCAAATTTCATCCCTCTCCAGGGGAAAATTGACGTAAAATCAGACTCTCAGATTACTCTATGGACTTTAGTTTATTGTTTTGGTTATAAAAACGAGCCATTTAATCTGCTCATTTCCCACAATTAAATTTTGTTGACAATGGAACAACTGTGGCGGTACTGCAATTATAATTTCTATTGTCATGTGATAATCGATGAAATTTCGCATTTCAGTAGCATAATTTCACGGTAAAACGGGTTATTACACTACCGGTAGCAAGTCTATTTATTTCTTTATTGCCTTTCTTCGGCTCAATGAGTAACCCATTAATTCCAGAGCAGCAGTTCTATAGTTATCCATTACCTCGTCCATATCCGTATCCTTAGACGCATTGAACAGATTATCCACAGCCTTCCCGTAATCAATAACAACCTTCCTCTGCAACAAATCATCCTCTGTCATGTCTGTTGTACTGTCGACCTCTTTACTCACAGCCTTTATGACTCGCAGTACAGACCCCTTGGATGGGCTGACCTTCCAGTCATGATCTACCATATCCTTGTATGTTAAATTAGATTCCCAGTCCTCTGCTGTAAACGATTCGCTGTACAAAGCAGTGAGTAAATACAACGCGTAATCGGTATTCTGTTTCCTAGTTGGACATCGATCAACTTGTATCGTGATGATTCCTGTATCGCGATTCAATAATTCTCCGGCTAACGTGTAGAATTTTTGTTTAGTTTCGTCCGGCATTTTAAGAGCTTTAAGATTAATTTGTAATGTTATCTTACGTGCTTCGGGTCGTTTTATAGAACTTCCTGCGAATACATAGTCCGTGGAAGTAACCTGTACCGGGAAGTAGTGACCGCAATCAACATCGTCAAAGGAATCCGGCCAGGGAGTGCAAAAATGTTTGATGGCGTCGCAATGGGTCTCCACATGTTTGGGTGTTAGATGGAGGAAGTTGGGTAGTTTGACTAGCTCCGGGTTGGCGTACTTCACGGGGTTGGGTAATCGCAACCGTTGACGCCGCATACCCATGCGCACGGGGAAGGGGACAGTAGTGGCCCGGAAGGGGGCCCATCCCGGCCAGACGTCCGGCCAGTTTATCGCCTGCTGGTCGCTTATCTTACGTTCCCGTGGGTAGCGGGCCTTTATCTGCTTTCGCGCGTTCATCAACCCGACTTCAGTTTTAAGTCTTCCTGGAGCGTCGTCGAATTTCTTCTTGGGTTTCAGTCGCTTTATGAAGGGTCTAGGTGCGAATGACTTAACGTAGGTAATTTTCCTCGATTGCAGTCCATTTAAACCACAAACAGATGCCAACCTCGACGTTATAAAATGCGCCATAATTACACACTTGCTGTGCAGTAAGGCCTATCTATCCCTTACTGCTGTACAACTGAACAATGTTGATCAGTACGGTGGAGTTGGGTTACCGATATTGTGATATAGGCCTACTGCTCTACTGTAATACGTTGCGGGGCGAGTCACGAACAATGTGAACAACAACTGTTAACATGGGTCCTATTGATTGTTTTATTTTGCAGTTACCATGACAACCGCCGAAAACAGATGTTTTTATGCAAAAATTACTCATTTGGACATAGACTTCATGATAAAATTTTATGAAACTGGGTATGTGTTATCTGGACCACTAGTTGGAACTTTTAGTGAAACTCAAAACATTCCAGAAATATCTAGTTACCATGGTGACTGAAGTTTATTAAAGTCTATATCATTCAAGTCTAAATTCAATACACTATTTGTAGCACAATAATGTAATATATATACATTTGGGGTTTTGAAACTCATCTATAAGGTCCATATACAAGCCGTTCGAGGTTAATTACACAATCCAGTTACCATAGCAACAAGACTAAACATATGTTAAAATTTATAAAATGATAATTTGAAGCACAAGTTAATAGTATTATGACTTGGGACCAAGACCTACCCCCACTATATGACTTATTC
>JAUCBJ010005021.1:0-80450 GCA_032718475.1 Nemertoderma westbladi | reverse complement strand
GATATGCTAATTCGCTCACAGAAGTAAATAGTCAGTTCACGCACTGTCTTTTACTCAAGGACTACTGAAGCTTCAGTAGTCCTTGCTTTTACTACATAAGTGTGACCAACAATTAGGTGTACCAACCCGTATACAGCTATTATAACCTTTTACTTTTATTTCCCTATAAACTCTGTGCATTCGTGCTGGCAAAACCAGTATGTGCTGCGAAATATAGTAGATCTTCTTGTACTCAAAACTTCTTAAACATACGCTTTCGGAGCGAAATGCTGCAGGGCCTATGTTGTTCTTGCATATAGGCAGAATACTGCAAAGTAATCAATCGAAAACTTAGAAACAATAAACTTTCACAACACGTTTTGAGCACTCCTCCATCAGTTCTTATACATGCAAGTGTAAGAAGTACATAGCAAGCATACCTACCATATTTCGTGTCGCAGTATCCCGAGTGGATACAGCGCCTGATCTGCTTCACAATCGTGTTAGGCGGCGCAGGTTCAAATCCAACTAAAGGCTGTAAAAATGTATACTATAGTCCTTTCTTTAACCCCTTTACCCTAAAACACGTTGTACATGAGTGCTCACACAAACAAGCGGTACAATAAATGGGAACCTGGGTTCTGCTGGGGGAGTAAAGAAAGGGTTGGATAGTGTTAACCCTTGGGAGTTAGTGTGGCTGTACTTTAGGACTAATCGTTTTATGTGTGAGTGTAAGATTGTTTACCGTCAACCGGGGTGACTTCGATAGTTTTTTGCGTTCTTTCGTAATTTTAATTGCGTTGCCATAACATTAACACCTTGGAATGGCCAAAGGATTACCAAATGGCTATTTGGCTACATTTATATTAGGAACGAAACCATTGAGGTTATTGCTTCTGAGATATTCCCCTCCAAATGATTATCGACCTCGCCCCATCTATTGGGGCTACTTTGATACTTTGGTATCCATATTGTACTCACTACAGTTTACTCAGGGGTGACTCTGATACGTATCTTTGAATTCTACATAAAAAAATCTACATTTTGGTATACTGCAATCGAGGCAACAGCTAAATAGGTTATTAAGAAATTAATCTTAAAAGATTGACTAATTATAACAGAAATTCAACTTTATTTTTCGCATTATTAAATGGGTATCAACCGATAAAAATGAAAATGAGGCTATACATTTTTGAAAATTTTTCTGGATCTGTTTATTTTTCGGGCTAAAATTCATAGGGGTATACCAATTAGTATCTCGCGAACAAACTTATGAAAAAAATCGATCAGTACCATCTATCTATGGCAAATTAAACCTTTTCAAAAAAGTTGTTATTTAAAAAAAAAACACCTTCAGTAAATCATACTGTACTACTGTACGTTACCTATATCATTTACTGGACTGCAAATGGCTAAATTGACTTAAGGGGACATGGTACCCTGCAAATTTTTACGAAAAAACTTTTTTATCAAATTTTTTTTATTAAATCAAGGTCAAAATGTTTCGTAGATTACAGAAATCGAAACCTTTAACCCTATTACCACTGGGGTGTTTTGACCATTAGCACCACTGGGGGGGGGGGGGGGGGGGGGGGGCGATTCGGCCCACCCACTATATTTTTGTAGTCGTCCAATGAAATCCTACAAAATTTGGGCTGTTGGTGAAACAACTATAGATGAACACTACCAAACCTTAAAAAGTTAAAATTTCATAAGCAGGGACTCATAATTTTGATGAAAAATAAAAGTAGTCCCAGGACAAAATTACAAAATTTTTCGTTTTCTAAAAACTAATAGTGTGGCAGTGTTGGCTAGATTTAGTAGGTTTTTCAAGACGCTGAATCGAATGTGATTATATTCCACTTCCAAAAATTGAAGTGGATGCTATTTTTCGTGCACCTAAGAAGTGGGCGTGGCACTTCAAATTTTGAAAAATTAGATATTCAGAAAATGCCCCTAATTTTTTTATTTCAACGCATCTTTATGGGTTTTCTGGGCCGCTGAATCGATTGAAAGTAATATAGAAGCCTGAAGACTGAGTGGTTCGCCATTTTTGGTGCACCAAAATTAGGGCGTGGCACTTCAAATTTTGAAAAATACGAGATTCGGAAAATAAACCAAAATTGAAATTTTAACGAATTTATATAGGTTTTCCAGACCGCTGAATCGATTGAAAGTAATATAGAAGCCTGAAGACTTAGAAGTTAGCCATTTTTTGAAATCAAAACTTTAGTGTTTTTTTCCGAATAAAGTAATTTTGAAAATTTGAAGTGCCACGCCCTAATTTTGGTGCACCGAAAATTTCGTACACAAAGGATTTGAGGCTTCTATATTACTTTCAATCGATTCAGCGCTCCAGAAAACCTATAAAATTAATTTGAAATCAAAACTTTAGTGAATTTTCCGAATCTTGTATTTTTCAAAATTTGAAGTGCCACGCCCTAATTTTGGTGCACCAAAAATGGCGAACCACTAAGCCCTCAGGCTTCTATATTACTTTCAATCGATTCAGCGCTCCAGAAAACCTATAAAAATGCTTTGCAAATCAAAACTTTAGTGTATTTTCCGAATCTCGTATTTTTCAAAATTTGAAGTGCCACGCCCTAATTTTGGTGCTCCAAAAATGACGTACCACTACACTTACATACATGTATAGAGCATTAGAGTGATCCAAACCAATAAAAATAAATAAAAATAGCCCAAACATAAATGATTACTAAATCACGAATGACTTTGTAAAATTCGAAAATTTCAAAAAATTTGGTGCTGGAGACCAAATTTTGAGGTGGCACCCACATCGAAAAGTAGAAATCCAATTGCAACGTCGTTTTTTGCAAAAGATGCGGCATTAAATTTGGCTAATTCTCACAAAAAATTAGGCCGGTACGTAATGTGGTTGCATAGTTACAGCAACTAAAAACTAGGAAGGGGCCGATTCGGCCCCCCCCCCAGTGGTAATAGGGTTAAAATATGGCACCACCAGTAGTTGTCTGTATGGCAGTGTAAGTATCTGTCGGTTTTTCTGTCCGTCAAAAAAATAAGAAAGGCCAGTACCTAATTATAATTTTCGGTATAGGGGGTTTCTTAGTCAGAGATTTCATTTCTGATGTCCGTTTTTACATTAAATGTCATTTAAATTGTCTGTCTGTCCGTTTGTCTGTCTGTATATCTGTCAGTAGAACAAAGGTAGTCTAGATTTCATCAACCGTGAATACACATACTGCATTAACATCAGAAATGAAAGCACCGACCATAAAAACACATATAGCGATAACTTTACTTTGTGGTATGCTACCTTATTTTTTGACAGACAGGCGGACAGAAAGACCGACAGACATACAGAAAGATTTAAAGGCAGTCTAGATTCCTCCAAACCGGAATATTAACATCTGAAATGGAATCACCGACCCCAAAAGCCCATATTGGGAGCAGGGACAGGATACGATACGATAATACGATACGATACGAACCAATTTTTCATGATACGATACGATACAAATGCAATTTTGAGAAATTCGATACGATACGAAAAAAGTTTCGTATTTTTTTCGTATCGTATTTTACCTAAGAATTTATAAAATATATGGATTGTATTTAGTATTACTTACACTTAGAAAATCATATAAATCTCTATATAATAGGCAAATATTTATTATTTCAATGTTTCTGGCTACAACATCCATATGGACGTTGTGCAACACGACCCAATAGTAGGCGTTAACATATTTTTATTTTACCATGCCACTTTATGCTATGCATACAGTATTGATGTACCACCTACCTAGGCTTACATACTACCGTTATTTATGCAATAAATTTGATGTACCAATATGGAATAAAATTCAAAATTTCAATTTTTCACTTTTCAATTTCTCACTAATGCCTTGTAGTTTATCATAACATCAATATCTTTTGTAGGCGCGATTAGTTATCCTAAAAACTTTATTTAAACTGTAATTAGATTATATTTCAGTGGTATTTTTATCATTATTCTACAGTTAATTACAATCTGATTAACGATTATCCTGTCTTACACGTTTTATTGACATAATAAAACTGTATGCTGTAATCTACAATAATTTATACACCAATTTTGCGTGAATATATGTAAATAAATAAGTGAGTGTTGTTCTTTGGTTTGACTGTTAAAAACATTAATATTTACAAAATAATAAGATACGAAAATACGAAAAATATTTATTCGTATTATACGATACGAAGTTAATTTTTATGGTACGAATACGAAAATCCGTTTTCGCATCGTATCGTATTGTCCCTTATTGGGAGAATTTTACATTTGTGGTATGCTTCCTTATTTTTTGACAGACCGAAAGACATACAGACAGATTTAAAGGGAGTCTAGATTCCTCCAAACCTAAATATTAACATCTGAAATAAAATCTCCAACTGATTCTCAGCATCAATGCTTCTACTCGTGCTGTGGAACCTCTAACATTTCAGATTTTTTGTCAGCTTGATGTTTTCGACATGTTTCTAAAAAAAGGATTATTTTTTGATACAAAAAAATGATTCTTTTTTTGATAAGAAATGTAAATGGGAAACCGTGTGCGGACTGCCTACCGTAGCAAAAAGCATCCATAAGTACGTTGCTATTGTTATAATCTTAGTTACTAAAAATACTAAAAATACTAATTTTCACTGGTTTGAGATATAAAATTGAAAGTGATAATCCCACGATCAGTGTAATGCGCTCATAAAATGGAACATTAGTCAAATTAATAAGTTTAATTAATAAATATTACTCCGACTCAATGGGGTCCTAAATTACTTACTCAAATTGAAAACAAATATAAACCAGCGATCGCGTTTAATAATCCAACAAATTAGCGTTAATCATAATTATAGACGATTTTTCTTCCTAATTAATTAATCAATTAACACTTATTTAATTCCACCCTATCAACGATTCCGTTGCCTAATATCTTAAAATCTTCAACAACAGAATCAATATTACCATAACAACCGCCTGTAGCGAGGTCACCAACTGCGAAGGGGGGTGACACGTTGCAGCGGTCCCGGAACTCGGGTAACCAAACCACCCCAACAACCCGCCCGCCGTGGAGATCTGCGAAGAACTTAGCGACGTCGGAAAACGTCGAACGTAAGTCGCTCAGGAAAAGTTGGAGCGGATCGAAATCGATAACGGGTAGTCCGGTAGACCCCCGGAGGGCGGGAAGGGGACTCCCTGGGGGGGCCGGAAGGGGGCGTCGCACTCGATCCAACGCCTCCCTACCGCGCACCAAACCCGACGAGTTCAACCATACCAGCGCGTCGTACATCGAGTAATCCGGCCGAAAGATTCTCTTAAACTCGCTGACACCCCGAACGCTCGGGTCCCCTAATTGCCGCGACAATGTCTCGAAAGCAACCCGAGATAGAGAGACAATCCTCTGCAGAATCAGTCTGTCTGGCCAATCACGAGTTAGCACCGCGCCAGTGACGTCACACGGGGATATAACAACGAGCGGGGGGAACTCGTCACGAGCTGCGTAAACGCGCTGCACCGCTGTATTAATTTCTTCGGAAGTTAATTCCGCGTTGAAATTAACTATAAGCGGCTCCTTCAGCCACTCGTGATTGGCTAAAAGGTGTAGGAATCTAAGGAAACCGGCCAATGGGGTGCCGGGGGTCCGGTAGGGCCACGGATGTAGGTAGGGGGTCGCCGCTAGCAGGTCGACCACCGCGGGAACGGTGGGTACTAGTTGGCATGACAACCAGCGGGCCGCGAGGCGAGCGGAGGTCGCGTAGACGGGGCCGAGAGCGTGTAGACGTGTGGAGAGTTCCGGGAGGAGTGTCCGGGGTGTCCGGGACAGCTTATCGGTAGGGTTGGAGACGGTTACCCGGAAGAGGAATCCGTCCTGGTAGACCCGGAGGCAGTCGGGGAGGGGGGCGCTGCACAGGGGCGCGGTGCCCAGGGCGGCGCCCAGTCGCGCGTAGAGCGCTGCCTTTACGCGTAGGACGGCGGGAGACGAGTCGGGCCACTGGCCGCTGGATTGCAGCGAGCAGACGACGGGTTGGGAGGGACACCAGGGGGCTGATAGCGCCCCGGTCGCCCACCTCGGTACCCGCACCGCCCCGGGGCGGCGCCCGCCTCGCCCTTCCCGCGGTAACGGGGGCGTCGGGGCAGTGCCCCTCAGCGCGGCGCCCGTGGGCCTCACCGCGACGACTCGCAACGGTAAATCCAATCCGCGGATCCGGGAATCCAATAGGTTGAAGGACTCGAGGAGACGCGAGTCGGCGGGAGGTAGAACCGCGGAGAGAACGCCGCAACGGCTGAACGTAGATCGCGGGGCCGCCCCTCCGTGGAGGCGGAGAGCGTAGCGAGCGATACGACTGGGTACGAGGTTGGGCTCGACGTCCGACGTCCAGAGAACCGCCTCGCGCACGCCCCCATCGGCGAACCGCCGCAACTCGGCCTTGTCGCCCCAAAAGCGACGGAATTCCTCGGCTCCCGGGGCGTCGGCCGCCGGCCCTATATCGATAGGCCGATCGGCCTCCGACGGGTTGAACACCAACCCGACGGCCAACCCATCGGGTTCGGTCTCCCAAACGTCCATCGCCATCAACCGGTCGCCCAACGCATCTATAATCAGTTCCGCTACGAACCGCCGCACAGCGTCGCCGCAGCCCTCGGTATCCCAACGACGCAATGACGTCACTTCCGTCATGTGTATGACGTCATCGAATCGACAATAATCGAGGAGCGGAGAGAGAAACAGCGTTCGGAAGGAATCAACAGCCACGTCGCGCATAGAAGATAAAGAAACCGCGGCCTCGTGACGTAACAACTCCAGTTGTTGTTTGGTGACGTCACTAAGGTAATTAATGTATCCGGTCTCATCTAGGAATACCACTTGGGACACTAGTTTGTGGTCCTCTACGCTGGGGAGGGCGTCTGAGGTGAGTCCCAATGATATTCCACTATAGAAGTCGATTTCTATAAGAGACTCTAGAACCCGCCCAAACATTATCTGCAATCCCATCGAGGGGTTTAACAGTTTAATTTTGAAAAGATAAACTACAAACATCGATATTGAGAATCCGGAGAAGCTGGATTGTAATCGGCGTTGTCGAAGCCAGACCTTGAGTAAGACGACGCAACGGGATGCTGCGGTCGCTATAGAGACAGGGACGCTGGGAGCGAGTAGATCCCGTAGGATCGCCGCGTTGTAACGAGGTGTTTGTGGGTTCTCCCCTGGGCTCCCGGGGGTGTCTGCAGTGACCCCGGCCCAGCAAGCAGACACGTTGCATCTACTTGGCGGCAGTCTGCTCTCCCGTATGTGATGGCCAGGGGGCGGCCGTGCGTGTATAATTACGGAATAGTCCGCGGCGGTACAGACTAGAATCGGTTTCAGTCGGTTTCCGTGGTGCCAAGAGAAGTTGACCGAATTGAATAAACGACTTTGTTTCAAGTGAAAGGCGATTACCGTCAGATAAACCGCCCGTTTTCTAAAATATCTAAAGTTATTAATGTCGGATTTTTGAAACAATTTGTGTGGTAATGTCAACATGAGATCTACTTGGGTCGGTTTTATAGAGAGACGAAGAGGGAAGCTACCGAACTGAGTTACCTGGATAGGAGGTTGGAAAATAAACCAGGTTGATTCATTGGCTGGTTCCATGGAGAACGGGGGTTTAGTTGTGTCCGGTAGAAACGATTCGTAGGCTGATAAGTCTGATTTTTCTATGACGGGAATGTTTTGTAAACAAAGTTCTATTTTTTTAATCATTTTCCCTATTTCCTCCGTTTGGTTATCTGAAGGGACTACCTCCGTAATGAGCTCATTCGCTTTGAGTTCGAATAGACTCGATTCAATTGAATCTTCATCAACCAGAAATAACGAACTCTCAGTGGATTCCGGTTGGTGTGACATTTTCGATATTTTCCTTTTCTTCGCAATAACTGCACGGCGTTTTTTGGAATTAATCGAAATACCTTTTCTCTTTAGCATGGTAGCCATGATACCCGTCAGGGCAGGGTAAGTTTATCGGTTATAGTTACCTACCTGCCTACCCTCTAAATACAGAAATATAGTTTTTCTCAGGATAATTCCAGAAATATACACTAGCAGACTAGGTCTACTGCATCGTCAATCGTACCGGCACCGCACCGGTAACAGGTGACCTTGACCTGCATCCGTTCCGTACCAGTCAGCTAGTCTGCCAGTGGCGCCTTCTCCTACTAGGAATCGACCGCTTCGCGAATTTTGACCGGTACCGGTGCAGTAGAGCTGTAGAGTGAGAGTGTTAAAAAAATTTTTTTTTTCGAATTTCAACTGGTCTCAGATTCAAATCATTCGCAATAATTTTTATTGTCCGTTTAAATCCTTTTTTTGTCCTTTTTTTTGACTTTTTATGTCCTCCAGAAATCTACCGATAGGCCCTATTGAAAAGTTTTATTTTCTGCGCCGAACGCGGCGCCGGGTGCCAAAAATCCTGCGCCGGCTCTGAGCAAAACCACGCCGGGTGCAAAAAATCATGCGCCGGCTCTGTGTAAAACCACGCCAGGCAGCCAGGTGCAAAAATCCTGCGCCGGCTCTGTGCAATGCAAAATGCTGCGCCGGGTGAAAAATCTTCCACCGGCTCTTCAAAGCTGCTCCGGGCTGACTGGTATAAAACATAAAATCTGCCTGTTATACTGTACAGTACCTGTAGTTTATTCGGTTATCTATCTGTCTATAATACTGCAGCTGCACTAATCCGAGTTGTTACTTAAACGAACGAAAGTTGTGGGTGGGTGAAATGAAAATAAGGATACAGAGATGGAAAACCTTAATAAAGACAAGTGCAACAAGTACAGTAGGTACGTTGTTTTATTCCAAAAGTGTAACATTACGAAACAACTACTTAAGAAACACTACATGTAAATTTTTGTTGTCAAGTAAAGTGTACATTTTTTAAAAATTACTCAAATGTTACAATATGAATTATAGAAAGAATATTAAAGACTACATCAGTAGGCCTAGTCCTTGTATTTATGTACTACGTTCTACTTTATTACATACTACGTACTGTGGTCCTATGTCTATGCTACAGATACGGTATGTCTGAATGAATAATGACTAGCTGTATGTTATGTTTATTAATATCGCCAGAATAACAATAAAATATTAATTTTTGCACATGTACGTACATGTACAGTAGATTAAAATAAAATGAACACATATCTGGTAAAGTACGCTAATAAGCGTATGTACTATTGTAAGAAAAATACGGATGTATTCAGGTAAAATTAGTAAAATAATAAAAATTATAGTTTATTTACAGTACTTACAGTTGGTGCATATTAATTATTAAAAAAAAATTTAATTACAGAAAAATTAAATTAAAAACCGGCAAAGCATACTTAGGTTCAAGGGCTTCAACAACATACAGTACCAAAGGCAAACATATTAATAAGGACAAGTTTACAATACTCTATAGGATACAACACAACAATACGTAGTTATACGGAACATAAATTTGGTACCGTAGGTACATTATGTCGCATAAGTAAAATATTACTGCTGAAATAAAACGCGCAAAGTAAAGTAACTACAAAAGATCGGAAAACAATTAAACATAAAAAATCACTATTTTAAAATTTAACACAAAAAAAAGTTTATTGGGATTGAAAAAATGAAAATAATAGGTACTGTAGCTAGATTTTAATAAAGATATCGTTGTATCCGAAAGATATCGCTTTCGCTACTGCCACTTGGCGCACAGGAGAGGAGTATCACTATATATTCATTTTAAAGGACATTTCGCAGTCTAGTCTATTTTTCAATATGCTCAATCATGGAGTACCAAGGGTATTACGTGCATTAACAACATTTTCCGGTAATGGTAAAGGATTCCAAATGTTTGCAACGTTGTCTGCAAAGTTGTTGCGTGTTAGCATTGGTGGAGTTAGGAACGAAACTGGAAGAAATTACTTTGCTCAAATTTGTCAATACCGTTGATAAACTTGTATATTGTTATAAGGTCGGCTAGTACACGGCGATATATTAATGTCGGTAGTTTGAGTGCACGTAGTCGGTTTTCATATGACAACTCAGCCAGCGATAGTACAACTGTACAAGGCGAGTGACCACACGGTGTTGTACTTGTTCAAGACGTTCAATATTTATCATGTCGGAGGAATGGCGAACAAACAACTGTGTCGTATTCAAGGAGAGGCCGAACAAGGGATTTGTATAACAGGGTCAGAGGGTAATCATCGGAGCTTCCAAATATGTAAAAGTTCTTCGTATTAAATGTACGACTAGCATGGCGCGGGTTGCAGTCTTTGTGCAGTGATGCTGTGAAGGACAAGTCTAAAGGACAATGTAATTCCAAAATCACGTTCCTCGGTTGCCGATAAAAGTGACCGTCCATTCATTGTGTAAAACGTTGCTTGGGGATTTCTAGAACATAGATGTATGCATGACCTTGTACTTCAGTACTTGGAGTCATTGAACTGCAATTTCCAATGGTTACACATGTGTGTCGGTAATAAATTGTTTCATTATCAATAGTCTGATAGTGCCATAGTATAAGTCGTTTTGTTTTATTCACTGTTCAACTTCATTCTGTCCGCCTGTTTTATTATATGTGCAGTTTTATTTATACGCTTCTATGACAGCGGTGTCTCCATCCAAATAATATAAAATAATATAAATATAGCTTATACAATCAGACAATACAGCAATATTATGTAAATAAATAAACTGACTATGACCAATAGCAATAATGACTGATCAGCTGATAGCTGGAACTGTGATAGCCTACCTGCCTACTGCATAACAGCATAAGGTTAAATACATAAATAAATGACCAGTTGCAGTCAGCCAGTGCTGCAGTGTGAGTTTCCTTTCTGCCTCCTGCATGACCAGTTGTTATTGTGTTGCTGTGCTGTTGGTCTGATGAACGCATGTCTGCTGTCTCAGTCTCACTGTCTGCCTGGTGCTAGGTTCGGCTGATTTCTGCGCCAGGCAAATATGTATACGCCGGGTGTGCTGGGCTGATTCCTGCTCTGGGTCAATTTCTGCAGCGTTGACGCCGGGAATATTTCGACGCCTGCTGCGCCGAGCGCAGCATCTCTACCATTGCCAGTGCTCCGCCGGCTACGCCGGCGTAGCACATCTCTGCGCCGACCCTTCTGGCTCATTGCCCGGCGTAGCACATTTCTGCGCCAGCTCCCGGCGCAAGTTCTAGTGCTGCGCCGAACGTGCTCGGCGTACATGTAAAACTTTTCAATAGGGCCGATAGGCTGATAGGTTCCATGCTACCGGTTTCTCTACTGCTGTTCTGTCAGGCTATCAGTACCGGTATTACAGTATTAGTTTTTTTTTACTTTTTATGTCCTCCAGAAATTTACCGTTAGGTTCCATGCTACCGGTTTCTCTACTGCTGTTCTCTCAGGCTATCAGTAGGCCTACCGGTATTAGTTTATAGAGCACTATTTTGCAGTATTGCATGCACAGATGTAGGTATAAAGCTATGTAGGTATTTTAGGTATTATAGTACCGGTACCGGAACCGGCACCGGTACTGCTGTAGGCCTACTGTGTAGCCTACCATTTAAATACGGTACTGGTAGGCCTAGCGGCTGACCGGTTGTTTTGATTAGAAAATCCCGCCTCTGTAACCTGCTCCTTTCCCTGATTTGGTAAAGTGACCGTTTATTGTTTTGATTAGAAAGGCCCGCCTCTGTAACCTGCTCCTTTCCTTCATTTTGTAAAGTGACTGATTATTGTTTTGGTTAGAAAATCCCGCCTCTGTAACCTGCCCCTTTCCCTCAATTAGTTAAGTGATATAGTTTATTGTTTTGGTTAGGAAATCCCGCCTTTGTAACCTGCTCCTTTCTCTCAATTGGTAATGTTATCGTTTATTGTTTTGGTTAGAAAATCCCGTCTCTGTAACCTGCCCCCTTCCCTCAATTAGTTAAGTGATATAGTTTATTGTTTTGGTTAGGAAATCCCGCCTTTGTAACCTGCTCCTTTCTCTCAATTGGTAATGTTATCGTTTATTGTTTTGGTTAGAAAATCCCGCCTCTGTAACCTGCTCCTTTCTCTCAATTGGTAATGTTATCGTTTATTGTTTTGGTTAGAAAATCCCGCCTCTGTAACCTGCTCCTTTCTCTCAATTGGTAATGTTATCGTTTATTGTTTTGGTTAGAAAATCCCGTCTCTGTAACCTGCTCCTTTCCCTGATTTGGTAAAGTGACTGTTTATTGTTTTGGTTAGAAAATCCCGCCTCTGTAACCCGCTCCTTTGCCTTTCCCTCAATTAGTTAAATGATCGTTTATTGTTTTGGTTAGAAAGGCCCGCCTCTCTAACCTGCTCCTTTCCATCAATTGGTAATTGTTTTTGGCTATAAAATGAGTGTTTTGCTACGTCATGCGGTAATCGATTATCGACAACAACCACAAACTATTAAATTTAGAGTCTTTTACCACAGGCGCATATGGAAATCGATCTCATAGTCTAAAAATCATGGAATTTTGAATGTTTTGGCACAGGCATAGTGAAACCAACAGTCCGACAGACCAGAAATCTCCAAATTTTGAATGTTTTGGCATAGGCATTATCCATTAAATATCCATAGGCATTAGTCATTAAAGGGACAACAAAAGTCATTATGCACAATTCGTAAAAAAAGGAGGACAAAAAAGTCAAATAAAAGGACATAAAAAATCACTGCCCAAATCATTGTCCAACCATGGCCTACTATATATCCCAGCTTTCCCAGGTAGCAAATATAGTTCACTGAACGTACCACAGTACCATGGCTGCATAGATTAAATGAACGTTCAATTTTCGTTATATTTAGTGAATGAATATAAAATTGTGAATGTTGTAAAGGTTCACTTTGCGTAATTTATATTACCATTATGCCAATAACTAAAAATGGACGTTGAATAAATGTTATTTGTCACTTTTAGGCAACGTTAAGGTATTCAACGCTTATTTAACGTCAAACTTTCGTTCATCATGTTGCAATCACGTTGTTTGAACGTTTGAGCAACGTCCTCAAATAGGCTTGTGTGGACTTGCCCAGTGGAGACTACAATATAATATATCAAACAATACATTCTTCATTCAGTTCTGCAGTTCACTTTTTATTCATTATTCATGATTTGATTCCTGCCTTCCAGGCCCGTAGCCAGGATTTTAAAGGGGCGGTTCGTTCGAACCAACGAACCCCCCCCCCCCCCCCCCCCCCCGGCTACGGGCTTGCCTTCCCTAAAAAAGGACTGGCTTAATAAAATAAAGGACTGGCTTAAACACGCGCCTGTTAGGTTACGGACAAAGCTTACAGATGCCACCACTGTTGTCGATTTAGATCCTGAGCATGTCGAGGTCGACCTGTCGAGTGAATCTTGAGGAGAACTCTTTAATGTCATATAGGGGCCTATTTGAGATTCCTATTGTTGTTGTTGATTAAGAATTATATTTTAAAAAAGATTGTTAGCAGAACTAATTGTTAATAGAATATAATTAGATCTGTGTTCTTGTTTCGTATTATCTTTGCTTCTATTTTTTGTTCTAGAACATTTTTTAGAAAAAAATCTGTATTCTATTTAAAACGCATGGAATCGTTCTAAAACTTGTTTAAAATCAATAAAAAAAAATTGCGAAAAAAAATTGTGAAAAAAAAATTGTGAATAAAATTTTGTGAAAAAAAAAGTTTTGAAAATTTTTTTTTATTGATTTTAAACACGTTTTAAAACGATTCTATGGATTTTAAATATAATCTAGATTTTTTTCTAAAAAATGTTCTATAACCAAAAATACTCGTTCTAGAACGTGATTTTTTCGTGAAAATGAATAGCTAACATGTTCTGGAACATTTTCTATACAAATAGTAATAAGAACTAGCTACTACAAAATATTTATAGAGGGAAGTAGAATGTCGGAACCAGTGTTGAAATTACTAGCTAAACCTACCTAAAACACTAGCTACCATAAAATTTAGTATCTTGCTTAACGAAGAGACTTCAATTACGTCCGTTGACCAAATTGAAGCAAATGAAAATTTATTGAACTCTCCCCATATCAAAATAGTGTAAAAAAAAACTGGCCTCTTTTTTTAAGGTCACATCGACAACATGCTGGCCGTATATTTGGTCTAACCATTCAAAACAATGTTTAGTAAAAAAAATTCATCACAAACCCATGGCAGCATGGGAAATGCTCCCTCAAGCATCTGCTTAATTTGCGCTTAAGCGCCATTTGGCGAGATATCTACTACTAGGATCGGCATGCTGCATTGCAGCTGCATTATTAAGAATGCTGTGCCGGCTTATCGACAAAATTGCACCGCCACAACTCCCTATCACCCATGACATTTGCTAGATCATCCGCATCTTCAAGGCCAGTGTCCTTTAAGATGCGTCTCAAGAAAGTCATGGGCTGTCCAACATGTTTATTCACTCCATGAGGCTGCCAAAGTACAAGATTATGCACTGGCTGGTCCTCACGGCGCAAGCAATGTCCTGCAAAGCGGAGGCGATTTTGTTCTAGTGTCAAGCTTGGGGGAACCAATGAGACACCTCCAATGTTATATAGTGTCTGGTTGGAGATGTGTGCATTGAATTTGACACAATGAACCCGGTGTAGCATTCTTGTGAATGTGCCGTCCAGAGATTTGGTGTCCTCAGCAGTTAGAGCCCAGCATGGACTCCCATAGAGGAGTACTGGAACTACTGCTGCTCTAAATAACCGGACCTTAAGTTTCCGATTAATTCTCGGTGACTTCCAAATCCTGGAAGGCCTATTCAAGGCTGCCCATACCTTTCCCTTACGTATTCGAATGTCCTCACCTGACTTCCGGATCCATGATCCCAGGTAACAGAAGTCATCCACATGCTCAAGCATACCATCTTTTGAGCTTATGCTCATCCGATCAGAGACTTGCTGAGGACTTTCAAAGTTAACTGTCAAAATTTTGGTCTTTCTGGAGTTAATAAAAAGACCAACACTAGAAGCAGCATGTTCTAATGAGCTGAGGAGCCGTTGGGCTCCCTCTAGTGATTCTGAGAGTACTCCTAAGTCATCAGCAAAGTCTAGATCAGTTAGGTACTTGGCAGGATTTCCTCGACTTCTGGAGCCAGTAGGTGGAATTATCATCACCCCATCATCATTATGATGATCTAAGGACATGCGTAGAACATAGTCAACAACAATTATGAACAAGAATGGTGCAAGTGTGTCTCCCTGGAGGACGCCCCATAACACTTCAAATGGTTATGTGTCAGCGTCAAAAGTAGACACAAATGTTGTCGAACCATCGTATACTGATCTGATTGCTGCAATAATTTCATCAGGAATCCCATATAATGAAAGTATGCTGAACATACGTGAACGAGAGACTGAATCAAAGGCCTTGAAGAAGTCAACAAAGATAACAGCCAGATGCCTGTCTTTCTTTTTTGATAACTCTTCAATTATCCTTCTAAGTGCCACAATGGGCTCTATGGTCCCACGACCTTTACGGAACCCATTCTGATTTCCACGGAGCAGTCTCTCAATGGGATCCCTGATGCGATTTAATAGAATTCTATTGTATAGCTTTGCAGCAATCGAGATCAATGAGATTCCCCGAAAAGAACCATAGAGTGTTAGGTTGCCCTTCTTGGGAACTGGCACCAACTTATTTGTTTTAATTTCTTGTGGGACTCTTGTTGTACGGTACATGTCTACTATGATGGGATAGATGAGCATTAAACACTCAGGTATATTAAAGACCTCAGGGGGAACACGGAACATGGCGAGATATCAAAAATCAGACACAAAACTGAACTTTGGTTAATTATATCTGGGAATTGTTAATTTAATTTGATTTTGACTGATTTTAGGGTGCAGAATCCGTAAATCACATTGAATTTGGATTTTAAAATGGTTTGGTGCATGATATACAACAGTACTATACTGTAGTTTACTTCTCAAAGCATAAGCTAAGGATATATAGATTTTTTAGGTACATATTTGCATCTAGCCACCCAAGGTGAACTAGGTGCAGGTCGGTTCTAAAAAAACCGGTACCGGTACAGGGCCGGTTTTCTGGTTTTTCATATTTATTTAATTGTTTTGTTTAATCGTCATAATATGGTTTATACTTGCCATATTCTGATATCGTAGGAAATAATTAATACAATGGGACTTGCCATTGCCATATTGGATGGAACAATTGCGACAACCGAATATTATGAACATTTTCAACACAAGAGATGCTACCGTATAGTTGCCACAACGGAGGTAACAATCGCCATAACAGATGCTATAGTTGCCACATCGGATGAAACAATCGCCAAAACAGATGATAGTTGCCCCAATGGAAGAAACAAGGGGGAAACTATAGTTGCCAAACAAGGGGGAAACAATCGCCGCAACAGATGCTATAGTTGCCACATCGGATGAAACAATCGCCAAAACAGATGATAGTTGCCCCAATGGAAGAAACAAGGGGGAAACTATAGTTGCCAAACAAGGGGGAAACAATCGCCAAAACAGATGCTATAGTTGCCACATCGGATGAAACAATCGCCAAAACAGATGATAGTTGCCCCAATGGAAGAAACAAGGGGGAAACTATAGTTGCCAAACAAGGGGGAAACAATCGCCGCAACAGATGCTATAGTTGCCACATCGGATGAAACAATCGCCAAAACAGATGATAGTTGCCCCAATGGAAGAAACAAGGGGGAAACTATAGTTGCCAAACAAGGGGGAAGCAATCGCCGCAACAGATGCTATAGTTGCCACAACGGATGAAACAATCGCCAAAACAGATGCTATAGTTGCCACATCGGATGAAACAATCGCCAAAACAGATGATAGTTGCCCCAATGGAAGAAACAAGGGGGAAACTATAGTTGCCAAACAAGGGGGAAACAATCGCCGCAACAGATGCTATAGTTGCCACAACGGAGGAAAGAATCGCCACAACAGATGCTATAGTTGCCACAACGGAGGAAACAATCGCCACAACAGATGCTATAGTTGCCATACAAGGGGGGAAACAATCGCCGCAACAGATGCTATAGTTGCCACAACGGAGGAAACAATCGCCACAACAGATGCTATAGTTGCCACAACGGAGGAAACAATCGCCACAACAGATGCTATAGTTGCCACAACGGAGGAAACAATCGCAATAACAGATGCTATAGTACCCATACAAGGGGGGAAACAATCGCCGCAACAGATGCTATAGTTGCCACAACGGAGGAAACAATCGCCACAACAGATGCTATAGTTGCCACAACGGAGGCAACAATCGCCACAACAGATGCTATAGTTGCCACAACGGAGGAAACAATCGCCACAACAGATGCTATAGTTGCCACAACGGAGGAAACAATCGCCACAACAGATGCTATAGTTGCCATACAAGGGGGGAAACAATCTTCACAACAGATGCTATAGTTGCCACAACGGAGGAAAGAATCGCCACAACAGATGCTATAGTTGCCATACAAGGGGGGAAACAATCGCCGCAACAGATGCTATAATTGCCACAACGGAGGAAACAATCACCACAACAGATGCTATAGTTGCCATACAAGGGGGGAAACAATCGCCGCAACAGATGCTATAATTGCCACAACGGAGGAAACAATCGCCACAACAGATGCTATAGTTGCCACAACGGAGGAAACAATCGCAATAACAGATGCTATAGTTGCCATACAAGGGGGGAAACAATCGCCGCAACAGATGCTATAGTTGCCATACAAGGAGGGAAACAATCGCCGCGACAGATGCTATAGTTGCCACAACGGAGGAAACAATCGCAATAACAGATGCTATAGTTGCCATACAAGGGGGGAAACAATCGCCGCAACAGATGCTATAGTTGCCATACAAGGGGGGAAAAAATCGCCACGACAGATGCTATAGTTGCCACAAAGGAAAAAACAATCGCCGCAACAGATGCTATAGTTGCCAAAACGGAGGTAACAATCGCAATAACAGATGCTATAGTTGCCATACAATGAGGGAAACAATCGCCGCAACAGATGCTATAGTTGCCAAACAAGGGGGAAACAATCGCCGCAACAGATGCTATAGTTGCCACAACGGAGGAAAGAATCGCCACAACAGATGCTATAGTTGCCACAACGGAGGAAACAATCGCAATAACAGATGCTATAGTTGCCATACAAGGGGGGAAACAATCGCCGCAACAGATGCTATAGTTGCCACAACGGAGGAAACAATCGCCACAACAGATGCTATAGTTGCCATACAAGGGGGGAAACAATCGCCACGACAGATGCTATAGTTGCCACAAAGGAAAAAACAATCGCCGCAACAGATGCTATAGTTGCCAAAACGGAGGTAACAATCGCAATAACAGATGCTATAGTTGCCACAACGGAGGAAACAATCGCAATAACAGATGCTATAGTTGCCATACAATGAGGGAAACAATCGCCGCAACAGATGCTATAGTTGCCAAACAAGGGGGAAACAATCGCCGCAACAGATGCTATAGTTGCCACAACGGAGGAAAGAATCGCCACAACAGATGTTATAGTTGCCACAACGGAGGAAACAATCGCAATAACAGATGATATAGTTGCCATACAAGGGGGGAAACAATCGCCGCAACAGATGCTATAGTTGCCACAACGGAGGAAACAATCGCCACAACAGATGCTATAGTTGCCATACAAGGGGGGAAACAATCGCCACGACAGATGCTATAGTTGCCACAAAGGAAAAAACAATCGCCGCAACAGATGCTATAGTTGCCAAAACGGAGGTAACAACCGCCACAACAGAGGAAACAATCGCCACAACAGATGAAACAATCGCTACAACAGATGATATAGTTGCCACAACGGAGGAAACAATCGCCACAACAGATGCTATAGTTGCCACAACGGAGGAAACAATCGCCACAACAGATGCTATAGTTGCCATACAAGGGGGGAAACAATCGCCGCAACAGATGCTATAATTGCCACAACGGAGGAAACAAACGCCACAACAGATGCTATAGTTGCCACAACGGAGGAAACAATCGCCACAACAGATGCTATAGTTGCCATACAAGGAGGGAAACAATCGCCGCAACATATGCTATAGTTGTCACAACGGAGGAAACAATGGCCGCAACAGATGCTATAGTTGCCACAACGGAGGAAACAATCGCCACAACAGATGCTATAGTTGCCATACAAGGGGTGAAACAATCGCCGCAACGGATGCTATAGTTGCCACAACAGATGCTATAGTTGCCACAACGGTGGAAACAATCACCACAACAGATGCTATAGTTGCCACAACGGAGGAAACAATCACCACAACAGATGCTATAGTTGCCACAACGGAGGAAACAATCGCCACAACAGATGCTGTAGTTGCCATACAAGGAGGGAAACAATCGCCGCGACAGATGCTATAGTTGCCACAACGGAGGAAACAATTGCCACAACAGATGCTATAGTTGCCATACAAGGGGGGAAACAATCGCAATAACAGATGCTATAGTTGCCACAACGGAGGAAACAATCGCCGCAACAGATGCTATAGTTTCCACAACGGAGGAAACAATCGCCACAACAGATGCTATAGTTGCCATACAAGGGGGGAAACAATCGCCACAACAGATGCTGTAGTTGCCACAACAGATGCTATAGTTGCCACAACGGTGGAAACAATCACCACAACAGATGCTATAGTTGCCACAACGGAGGAAACAATCGCCACAACAGATGCTATAGTTGCCACAACGGAGGAAACAATCGCCACAACAGATGCTATAATTGCCACAAAAAATGCTATAGTTGCCACAACGGGGGAAACAATCGCCACAACAGATGCTATAGTTGCCACAACGGAGGGAAAAATCGCCACAACAGATGCTATAGTTGCCACAACGGAGGAAACAATGGCCGCAATAGATGCTATAGTTGCCAAAACGGAGGTAACAATCGCCACAACAGATGCTATAGTTGCCATACAAGGGGTGAAACAATCGCCGCAACAGATGCTATAGTTGCCACAACGGAGGAAACAATCGCCACAACAGATGCTATAGTTGTCACAACGGAGGAAACAATGGCCGCAATAGATGCTATAGTTGCCAAAACGGAGGTAACAATCGCCACAACAGATGCTATAGTTGTCACAACGGAGGAAACAATGGCCGCAATAGATGCTATAGTTGCCAAAACGGAGGTAACAATCGCCACAACAGATGCTATAGTTGCCATACAAGGGGTGAAACAATCGCCGCA
The DNA here is from genome assembly GCA_032718475.1 of Nemertoderma westbladi. Taxonomy (NCBI): domain Eukaryota; kingdom Metazoa; phylum Xenacoelomorpha; order Nemertodermatida; family Nemertodermatidae; genus Nemertoderma; species Nemertoderma westbladi. The sequence goes on along the minus strand of JAUCBJ010005021.1, from coordinate 60,236 downwards.
ACGGATGCTATAGTTGCCACAACGGAGGAAACAATCGCCACAACAGATGCTATAGTTGCCACAATGGAGTAAACAATCGCCACAACAGAAGCTATAGTTGCCATACAAGGGGGAAACAATCGCCGCAACAGGTGCTATAGTTGCCACAACGGAGGAAAGAATCGCCACAACAGATGCTATAATTGCCACAACAGATGCTATAGTTGCCACAACGGAGGAAAGAATCGCCACAACAGATGCTATAATTGCCACAAAAGATGCTATAGTTGCCACAACGGGGGAAACAATCGCCACAGCAGATGCTATAGTTGCCACAACGGAGGAAACAATCGCCGCAACAGATGCTATAGTTGCCACAACGGAGGAAAAATCGCCACAACAGATGCTATAATTGCCACAACAGATGCTATAGTTGCCACAACGGGGGAAACAACCGCCACAACAGAGGAAACAATCGCCACAACAGATGAAACAATCGCTACAACAGATGATATAGTTGCCACAACGGAGGAAACAATCGCCACGACAGATGCTATAGTTGCCACAACGGAGGAAACAATCACCACGACAGATGCTATAGTTGCCACAACGGGGGAAACAACCGCCACAACAGAGGAAACAATCGCCACAACAGATGAAACAATCGCTACAACAGATGATATAGTTGCTACAACGGAGGAAACAATCGCCACGACAGATGCTATAGTTGCCACAACGGAGGAAACAATCGCCACGACAGATGCTATAGTTGCCACAAAGGAGAAAACAATCGCCGCAACAGATGCTATAGTTGCCACAACGGAGGAAAGAATCGCCACAACATATGCTATAATTGCCACAACAGATGCTATAGTTGCCACAACGGGGGAAACAATCGCTACAACAGAGGAAACAATCGCCACGACAGATGCTATAGTTGCCACAACGGAGGAAACAATCGCCACAACAGATGCTATAGTTGCCACAACGCGGGAAACAATCGCCACAACAGATGCTATAGTTGCCACAACGGGGGAAACAATCGCCACAACAGATGTTATAGTTGCCACAACGAGGAAACAATCGCAACTACAGGATGCTATAATTGCCACAACAGATGCTATAGTTGCCACAACGGGGGAAACAATCGCCACAACAAAGGAAAAAATCGCCACAACAGAGGAAACAATCGCCACAACAGATGCTATAGTTGCCATAACGGAGGAAACAATCGCCACGACAGATGCTATAGTTGCCACAACGGAGGAAACAATCGCCACGACAGCTGCTATAGTTGCCACAACGGAGGAAAGAATCGCCGCAACAGATGCTATAGTTGCCACAACGGAGGAAAGAATCGCCACAACAGATGCTATAGTTTCCACAACGGGGGAAACAATCGCCACAACAGAGGAAAAAATCGCCACAACAGAGGAAACAATCGCCACAACAGATGCTATAGTTGCCATAACGGAGGAAACAATCGCCACGACAGATGCTATAGTTGCCACAACGGAGGAAACAATCGCCACGACAGATGCTATAGTTGCCACAACGGAGGAAAGAATCGCCGCAACAGATGCTATAGTTGCCACAACGGAGGAAAGAATCGCCACAACAGATGCTATAATTGCCACAACAGATGCTATAGTTGCCACAACGGAGGAAACAATCGCCACAACAGATGCTATAGTTGCCACAATGGAGTAAACAATCGCCACAACAGAAGCTATAGTTGCCATACAAGGGGGAAACAATCGCCGCAACAGGTGCTATAGTTGCCACAACGGAGGAAAGAATCGCCACAACAGATGCTATAATTGCCACAACAGATGCTATAGATGCCACAACGGAGGAAAGAATCGCCACAACAGATGCTATAATTGCCACAAAAGATGCTATAGTTGCCACAACGGGGGAAACAATCGCCACAGCAGATGCTATAGTTGCCACAACGGAGGAAACAATCGCCGCAACAGATGCTATAGTTGCCACAACGGAGGAAAAATCGCCACAACAGATGCTATAATTGCCACAACAGATGCTATAGTTGCCACAACGGGGGAAACAACCGCCACAACAGAGGAAACAATCGCCACAACAGATGAAACAATCGCTACAACAGATGATATAGTTGCCACAACGGAGGAAACAATCGCCACGACAGATGCTATAGTTGCCACAACGGAGGAAACAATCACCACGACAGATGCTATAGTTGCCACAACGGGGGAAACAACCGCCACAACAGAGGAAACAATCGCCACAACAGATGAAACAATCGCTACAACAGATGATATAGTTGCCACAACGGAGGAAACAATCGCCACGACAGATGCTATAGTTGCCACAACGAAGGAAACAATCGCCACGACAGATGCTATAGTTGCCACAAAGGAGAAAACAATCGCCGCAACAGATGCTATAGTTGCCACAACGGAGGAAAGAATCGCCACAACATATGCTATAATTGCCACAACAGATGCTATAGTTGCCACAACGGGGGAAACAATCGCCACAACAGAGGAAACAATCGCCACGACAGATGCTATAGTTGCCACAACGGAGGAAACAATCGCCACAACAGATGCTATAGTTGCCACAACGCGGGAAACAATCGCCACAACAGATGCTATAGTTGCCACAACGGGGGAAACAATCGCCACAACAGATGTTATAGTTGCCACAACGAGGAAACAATCGCAACTACAGGATGCTATAATTGCCACAACAGATGCTATAGTTGCCACAACGGGGGAAACAATCGCCACAACAAAGGAAAAAATCGCCACAACAGAGGAAACAATCGCCACAACAGATGCTATAGTTGCCATAACGGAGGAAACAATCGCCACGACAGATGCTATAGTTGCCACAACGGAGGAAACAATCGCCACGACAGCTGCTATAGTTGCCACGACGGAGGAAAGAATCGCCGCAACAGATGCTATAGTTGCCACAACGGAGGAAAGAATCGCCACAACAGATGCTATAGTTTCCACAACGGGGGAAACAATCGCCACAACAGAGGAAAAAATCGCCACAACAGAGGAAACAATCGCCACAACAGATGCTATAGTTGCCATAACGGAGGAAACAATCGCCACGACAGATGCTATAGTTGCCACAACGGAGGAAACAATCGCCACGACAGATGCTATAGTTGCCACAACGGAGGAAAGAATCGCCGCAACAGATGCTATAGTTGCCACAACGGAGGAAAGAATCGCCACAACAGATGCTATAATTGCCACAACAGATGCTATAGTTGCCACAACGGGGAAAACAATCGCGACAACAGAGGAAACAATCGCCACAACAGTGGAAACAATCGCCACAACAGATACTATAGTTGCCACAATGGAGGAAACAATCGCCACAACAGATGCTATAGTTGCCACAGCGCGGGAAACAATCGCTACAAAAGATGCAACAAGAGTTGCCACAACGGGAGAAACAATCGCCACAACAGATGCTATAGTTTCCACAACGGGGGAAACAATCGCCACAACAGAGGAAAAAATCGCCACAACAGAGGAAACAATCGCCACAACAGATGCTATAGTTGCCATAACGGAGGAAACAATCGCCACGACAGATGCTATAGTTGCCACAACGGAGGAAACAATCGCCACGACAGATGCTATAGTTGCCACAACGGAGGAAAGAATCGCCGCAACAGATGCTATAGTTGCCACAACGGAGGAAAGAATAGCCACAACAGATGCTATAGTTTCCACAACGGGGGAAACAATCGCCACAACAGAGGAAAAAATCGCCACAACAGAGGAAACAATCGCCACAACAGATGCTATAGTTGCCATAACGGAGGAAACAATCGCCACGACAGATGCTATAGTTGCCACAACGGAGGAAACAATCGCCACGACAGATGCTATAGTTGCCACAACGGAGGAAAGAATCGCCGCAACAGATGCTATAGTTGCCACAACGGAGGAAAAATCGCCACAACAGATGCTATAATTGCCACAACAGATGCTATAGTTGCCACAACGGGGAAAACAATCGCGACAACAGAGGAAACAATCGCCACAACAGTGGAAACAATCGCCACAACAGATACTATAGTTGCCACAATGGAGGAAACAATCGCCACAACAGATGCTATAGTTGCCACAGCGCGGGAAACAATCGCTACAAAAGATGCAACAAGAGTTGCCACAACGGGAGAAACAATCGCCACAACTGTTTCCCTAACGTTTACGAACATTGATTTAGTTAAAACTACTGATAATCTGTATTGATATATATTTGTCGTGCTTAAATTAATCCATAATAAGTTTGTGCTATCAATGTATTATTGTGTTTATATATCCATATACAATACTGTATGTACGATTATACGAAACAATAATTACAGTAATGCAGCTTTTTGTGTTTTACATTCTTGAAGAAGACAAAAAACGGTGCCAAGCCCGTATCGTATAAATGCAGAGGCTCATCAATCAACTACTGTAGTTGCCACAACTGGGGAAACAATTGCCGCAACAGATGTTATAGTGGCCACAACGGAGGAAATAATCGCCACAACAGATGCTATAGTTGCCACAACGAGGGAAACAATCGCCACAACAGATGTTATAGTTGCCACAACGGGGAAACAATCGCAACTATAGGATGCTATAATAGTTGCCAGAAGTTAGGGAAACAAAATTGGTGTGGTGATCGATTATTGTTTTGGTTAGAAAAACTTGCATCTGTAACGTAACCTGGTCCTTTCCCTCAATTGGTAATTTGATTGTTTATTGTTTTGGTTAGATAAGCCTACCCATATAACCTGCTCCTATCCATCAATTGCTGTAATTAAAAAAAAAGTATTTTTTAAACGAATTTTATATTACTGTACAAGTGTAAAGTTTGCTCACACAATCTTCCGTCGTACTGTACAGTACCGGTACTTGTACATGGTAAGAATATAGAACTCAGATCCTACAGAATGACTGATTTGAATTTCGCTAAATTGAAAATGAATGAAAAACGCTATGTTTTGCGCTTACTTTATTTTAATCAAATAATAGTCCTTTAATTCAGTAATTGGCAGTAAAATGTACTGAAGTTGACAAGTTGTCAACATTATTCTCTATAAGTGTTTTCTCTCGGTTATGGTTAACTCAGCAACTCAGGTTACCAGTCTGCCAGTTGATAGTCGACGATCTGGATGTCATAACATTTATAGGTAAAAAATAATAATTTGAAAAAATATAGGTAAAATGATTTAAAAAAATAGGTAAAATGATTTAAAAAATAGGTAAAATGATTTTAAAAAAAGTAGGTACCGGTACCGAAAAAATAACTTCCTATAATTAATTACCTGGTTTTGCGACACAAAATGGAATTTGAAATGTGTAAATTGGCAAATAAATTTGGCAATCACGTCCATGTCGGATCGAACTGGTGACCTCCGGGTTGGAAGTCCGACGCTCTATCCATTTAGCTAACGGCTCAGGTAAAAGATAGACCTGGAAATACTATCTGATACCTTGTATGTCCGCAAGTTACCTCCTCATGGCCTCCCATCTATCTGTCAATACCATCATATGCTGCCACTGTGCTCAACCCTACCGTGCTTGGCCTTGGCCGTCTTTAAGCACTCGCTACAATAAAAAGTTAGTGTATATTTGGTATCTACCATCTTCACAGCTCATTGACTATTTAAAACTTTGTCGGCTTGTTTACCCTCGATGTACCAATTTTAATTTCCTTTAATCCATCAAAATCTTGCCGCAACATTCTCCTTAGTTGATCTTGCGCTGTCTCCTCCTCCAGATCTCTCAATGTTCCTGCCCCCTCAGCATACATTCCGATTGTCTCCGGTATATTGAATGGTATTCTGGTCTTTAAGGGTCCACTCACTTTCCACCCAAATGGTGTTAGATCACGACTGGATCCTCATCCTTTTTGTCACCAAGATTGTCTCTAGCCTTTCATGTGCTGTGGACAATCCATCCCTACTATTTGCGACACTTTGGGTACATCTAGAGTGGGTGTAGAGAAGTCTATGGAATCCAGATGTTGGTATTGGTCGATCTCGATTTGAGTCGGTGGCCTGGCGTTGATATTAATGGACTGTTATTTATAGTTAATGCTACGCTGGACTCACTGTGTCAAGTACAATTCAGAATGCACACATCTCCAAACAGACACTATATAACATTGGAGGTGTCTTATTGGTTCCCCCAAGCTTAACACCTGAACAAAGCCGCCTCCTCTTTGCAGGACATTGCTTTCGCCGTGAGGACATGCATGTGCATGATATTGCGTTTTAGCGGCCTTATGTAGTGAATAAACAGCCCATGACTTTCTTGAGACGCCTCCTAAAGGATACTGGCAGACTGGCCTTGAAGATGCTGATAATCTCGCGAAAGTCATTGTATCGGCAATTTGGGTATTTGACCCTAATATTTATAAGCCTAGATGCTAGGCTATTAGTATTGAAGCAAGCAGTAAGTATAACGCAACCCAGAAAATAATAATTGACACAGTGACAATCAATAAGAAAGTAGGTAGGTTAAAAGGAAAGCATAAACAATCAATTAAACATTCTTGATTCATACTGACATAGGCTCAAAGCCAAAACAATCATTAGTGCATTACAGCATTAGTTTCAGTACCGGTATCTTTTGGGAGGGTGAACTAGTCGACCATGAGATGTCTTATAAGGTTTGGTGCTAACTAGTTTGACATCTGTAATTGATTTCGGAGTTACAACCTCTTTCTTTACAACAATTTTATTGGACGTAGAGGTAGAGGAGGATGGTATGGGTGTGGATTTGCTTGCTACACCCCCACGGTGAACAATTCCATCATATATTATTGTCTCATCGGATTGGTTGGAATAAGGAATAAGGGGGCAGCTCTCTTAGTTAAGAAACCAGGAGAACCAGGTTTGGAGTTCTTGTCTTGGTATCAGCAGTCTTCACAAGTTCCAAGTGGATGGCTCTGATCGATGCACAGGTGTATGTGTGACATTGGGCTTTGGTGGAACCATCTTTAGTAAATAGAGGGCCAAAGAAGTGGACGTAGTGGAAGAAGAAGAGTGGCCTGTGACAGGGAAGGGGACAAGAGGTTTACTCAAGGGTTGTAAGACAGACTCAGGTACATTAATGGCTGAGACGGATATCGACGACATGGACGACATTCATGAACCATTTTACGTATTATAGAACGACCATGTGGTACCCAGTACTGGGTCCTGACCTGTGCCAATGAAAGTCCACAATGAAAGTGACTAACAATAAGTTTAGTAAGATAACTATGGCGTGGTAAAATAGGAAGTGGTTGTTCGCCAGTCCTTGGCTGCATTGCAAGCAAACCTTGGTGTATAATTGGCCGTAGGTTGCAAAGAGAAGAATGTCGTGGGATTGGAGAGTTTGGTTTGACCATAAGATGTCCCATTTCCATTGGATAATGGACATATTGTTGAACTTTGATTAGTGGACTGAGTGAGTTTTGAATTTCTTTAGTACTCAATGAACCAGTGAGTTTGTCATAATGATGTGCGTGCATTATGGCAGAAGCGCGATACCCATGCAAGAACTCTAACTGGTTTGTCCATGAAGGAATGAATAATCATTGATTCTTTGAACATTCCATTCTGATATTGGATGTGGAACTTCTAATGTCAGTAGTTAAGGAGGTGGTGTTGGCTCAATTGGCCATGATGATTCAGGTTCATTTATGAATTCTGGACCATTTAGGTAGAGAGAATTAGACTGAAGGTTTATTAAACTACTCCCACGGGAAGGTACATCTGCGGGATTTAACTCTGAGGGAACATCCATTGGTAGGATTCAGTTATGTCATTTATTTCAGTTACCCTGTTTAATACAAAGACGTCTCGTTTAGATGGGCCTTTACGAATCCATCCAAGTGCACACATAGAGTCACTCCATACTGTAGTATTACATAATTTTATTTTATTTATTTTATTTTATGTATTTAGTTAAAGAAGCAGAAAAGGCCAATGACTCTCTAGATTCCAATTCCTGCATAACAAATTCCAGTAAAAGATTGAGATTAAAGCGATCTGTTTCTATTCCAAACAAGAGCTATTTGCTCTGGTAAATCCTAACCAGGTAATTTATTTTACATCCAGTAAATTCCCATAACCAAAAGATTTAAATTAAAATGTACAGCAAAATTAGCTGCACAGTCATTGTGGATAGGGAGTTGTGGCGGTGAAATTTTTTCGATATACCGGCATAGCATTCTTAAAGCACGCTGCATTGGGCATGCCAACTATGGATGGCATAGTGGTGGCAAAAGTTATTTTTTCAAGCCAGCAAAGCATCTCAATATGCAGCTTCAATGCAGCAGGCCGATTGTAATGTTCAGATTATTCTACTTCGTATTCCAAAGTCCACAGGGATCCAACTCTAGTTTTAAGATATTTTAATAACAGATTATCGATATCAAAAGTTGTATACGTGCCAATCCATCAATGTTATCATCATTAGAGGAATTATAATGGCCACCTAAATGCACCTGATATTATAGCAGTAATTTATGAATTTATGTATATTATTTACCAATGTTAATATTATTGTGTGGGTGGGGGGGGGGGGGGGGGGGGGGGTGCCTGTGTGCTGCAGTAGTTGTGAGATCTTGGAATTTATCAATTATTGGAAAATCTCTGAGGGCTGTGACGTGGTCGCATATTTCCTTTTAATCAAATTACATTTGCTGACGTACATTATTCATAATGTATCTCAATGACGTATTCCAAAGTTTAATGTTACTAATGTTGACAATAATGAATGTAACAATGTTGAGGGTTTAAATTTGAGTTTTACGATATTTTTATAACATACTGTATTATCGAACTCAGACGCAGTATACAGTAACATACATGACCTAATCCATCAATGTTATCATTATTAGAGGAATTATAATGGCCACCTAAATGCACCTGATACTATAGCAGTAATAATTTATTAATTTAATATAGCCAAGATGAGCAAAACCAGAAAAAACCCAATAACATTGGCTGAATCTGTGTTCGCGCTTTCAGACCTTTAGCAGTTTAACCTGCCAAATTTAGGTGTCTTCTAGGTTATAAATCGACTTTAGCCTATGACGAGTATTGGATACACTACATTAGCCGAAGCCAGCCTATGCGCGACCATTCACCCGCTGGATATACCCGGGAGACTGGATTCGGAAGCTCTGACCTTATTGCGGTGTAGGCCTACTGTATTATTCGATTGATCGTTAATATATAATCTCTGACAAATATTATTCACTTTCGGGAAATATCAACAGTTCCTTTAGGACGTGGCGCTCTAAGTATGTAAACAGAGTTATGACTTACACTAAGCACAACAGGATGGCTATTGATTCACGTATAAAGCGCATTCTTTAGGAGATGCTTTGTTATCTATCACACTCATGCACACTACCGCATAATACTGCACACCGATCTGCCGACCTTCACTAATTTTAGTCACATATAAAGAGAACAGCAACCGACACATGTAGTGCCTATGAAATAGCATTAGATTCACTCCAAAACCACTTTAATGTAAGTCGCAATTGTTATATGTAACCGGTCTCTCTAACCTTCAGTATATCAAGAAGATTGGGGTTTTCTGATTATTTATCGATATTATCCAAATATAACAATATTCCATCAACTGATACAATTAATAACCGACAGTAAATAGCAGTAAAATAATGCGGTGTTTGGATGAGATATGACAGGCTGATTTGCCAGTTTGGTTTGTGGTTTGGATAACAGTTATACGTTTCTATGATCAAAGCCTACTAATGTTTGGCTAAAGCCTGAAACACAGAAATTCCAAAGCCGGTGTTCTGGCATCAGGAAAAATACACACTGACTGAATTGCGTGAGTTTCTGTATACAATGTCCAACACAGAGTCGAAAACCGCTCTGATTGGTCGACCGAACAAAGAACGAACAAAGAACAAAGAAAGAGTTACACGTGGACACAGCTGATAGATGTCGTCATCTGAGTTCCGATGTTTAGAGTATTTGAGCTTATTGCGGAGAAAAATGGCTTTTTATGTCCGCTAAAGCACACATGCAGACATAGCGGGCAAAATCGCTTGTTATGTCCGCTAAAATACCTACTCGGTATATTGCGGAGAAAAATAGCTTGTTACATCCGCAAAAGCTTTTACACCGCTCCCAGAAAATGGGATTTGAGTCTATAAAATATACAAAATCACAGTTTCTAAAATATAAAAATACTCTAAACAGTTAGTCTTTCTTGCGCGGACGGCGTTTACGCAGTTTTTTGAGGCTAGCAAGAGTCCTTTTCTCTTTGGGGCGAGCCACTTTACTAGGAGGGCTATAACTCCTGGGTAAAGGGTGCAATACAATTGCATCGGAAGGTTTAGGGTTATGGTCGATGTCTCGTCCATTTCGATATGCTTCTCCTCGAGCTGATTTTCCTCCGCTTATCGTTGGATGCGTTCGTCCAAAAACTCTTGCAGAGAATAGGGTCGTCCAAGTTCGATATCTTCTTAGAGATTCTGGATTTCCTGATCGAACTGAGATAAAGCTAATTCGTTTACCGCTTGGACTTGCTGCTGCAATTTACGTTTCTCTAAACAATTATAGGTTCCTTTTCCGATCTTTTGACGAATAGTGTCCAACGCGTTTCGTACAACTCTCTCCTCCGCCTCGGTGACAGGTTGTATCGGGTTAAACCGGGACGATGATACGGTTGAATGGCGATATTAGATGTCCGCGTCCCAATCCGGCTAGGTAAGATGGGCGAATATTTAGGGAGCCCACAACCGGAGTGCCACCGACTAACTGTTCGGGTAACACTAGATCTTTGAACAGTGAGTACAGTTCGGGAGGATCCGTGATACTATTAGGATCAAGAGTCTGAGGTCTAACTAGGGAATGAGGAGGTCTGACCGAGTATTCCGGAACTCTGATCATAGGTTTATTTAAGGATCGTTTGAATCGAGCGAGCGTAGGTGATACATCGAACAAGTTTCGCTCGAAACTCCCGTAAATATAGCGAGTAAAACCGTGTTTAAAGCAACGTCTCCGCGGATGTTTATGTCTTTCCGTTTGTTGGTTGGGTCTTGGGCATTCATCGCAATAATACCAAAGACGCACGTCTTGTAGGGGAAACGCGGGTGATATTTATTCGGTTTTACAATGTTTCTCTCAAGAATTCCAAATATACGTTGGAGTTACCGCGTTTATCCGGTTCTTTAACGTCTTCTCTTTCGAGTCGATTTCGAATAGAATTTTCGCATTCGATTTTCAGTTTATCGTTCCGACTCCGCTGGGTAGGATATTTAAATAGTACCATTTCCCTTTCGGTGTCGACATCGTCCGTATCGTGTAAATCGATAGGATGACCAGTAGTTAAGAAGTCCATATGCGTACCATTACGATGCGTATAGCGAGCAGTGAATTTTCGATAGTCCAATTCACGCGTAAGTTGCTCCTGGGACATCGGCGGTTCGATATAACGACCATCGTCCTCCGTAGTAGTTGGACTAGCGTCGCTGCGTATCAAGCTATCAACAAACGCTTGCAACGGTAGAGTATATTTCTCCCTGATACCAAGATCATCTTCTATCAACTCAGTCATAGCTGCTATATGAGTTTATCAATATTATAATTAGTTATAATTAGGCTAGCGGGCGTCGCTGCCTACCCCTCTCGGCCCCCGGACAGCGCAAGATCCTCAGCGCTGGTGTACTTTCGCCGATGTGCCTATCGCCAACGTAGTAGCTGCACAACGACCACAACAACCAGCGCGAGTCACTCCACCGTCCGTCCCAAAGGCTTAGATTTACTTCAGGTTCTTACTGGAGAGTTAGGGCTACTTTCACAATTGCGACTCGCTACTGTAAACACACTTTAGTAGTAACATTCACCTATAAACGCACAAATTCCACACAACTGTCACAAACCGCACACATTCGGGCCATTTGTCCGTTAGTCAAGTGCCTTCCAGAATGCCACGTTATTATTGGGTATCCTGGGATACTAGCAGTGTGCTATTTTATTCCTTATGCTATTCAATGGGGCAAGCCTTTATTGTTCTTTTAACTCACTTCTAATTCTAGCGTGGTTGTTGCCATGGTGACATTATGGAAAGCTAGCAGTAGAATTAGGGTAATTCTCATGCATACAGATCTGGGATGCTATTTAATAGTAATTCTTTAATTGTCAATATTCCTCTTTATACATGATTTTATGAATTTTATCGGCTATTGACTATATATTGGAGATTCTCGCACACTAATATACTTAATAGGGTGAATCTCCGCTCCCATGATCTATTAATTAATGGAATTTTGGGAATGTTATAAATTGCATAAAAATGACAATTTATCAAATTCATTAAAAGATATGAATTTAAATTTATTCCCGTAAATTTTATTATTTAATATTAAAATAGACACAATTTTATTCCAGAACATATCTGGGGACTGGGATCCTTGATTCTAGGAAATTTGTCCTTTTAAGAGTATCGGTAAGTGCTACGATATCTTAATTGACTAGAATTTTAAAGGATCTAAATTTTGACAGATTTTAATTTATAGATTTTCTAGAGTTAACTTGTAAGTAGTTACTCTATTGTATCTGTTTGACAGATTTTATAAATATTAATAGTTAATATTTAAGATGGGCACCGGTTTATTCCAGAACATGTCTGGGGACGTTAACCACTGATTCTAGAATTTTGTCTTTTAAGTATATCGGTGGGTGCCGCGATATCTTAATCGACTAGAATTACAGATGGTCAAAGGGTTTAACAGATTTATTTTGCGTTTTACGCTACTGTTAAAGGGACATCACGCTACTATATGTATTATTTAATATACGGTATGAGAGCAATATCGCAAGAAGCAATGTCAGTGAGAAGAGGCAAGTCGTTTCCAAGGTCTACCCAGAGCTTGGTTTAGCCGAGACACGAGGATCTGAATTTTGCATTCCTAATACTCTACTTACCAATAATACTTGAATATAGTAGGAGCTTTATTGTACTTTAATAAGTACGGATATTTCATCTTACTGTAGTCACGTATTTATAATGTAATACGGACAGTAAGGAAAGAGAAAAAGAATTATTTCTCGCCGTCGCACTAAATATATAATATATAAGTAATTAAGTAATAAACGCGAATATATATTGCACTAATCTACTAAATAATCGCTAAAATAACATTCTACTAAATAAAATTAAAGAAAACGATTATAATAAAATTACATAATAATACATACATAAATATAAAATAATAAAAACAAATATAAAATAATATAGTCACACACCCACTCCAGACGCTGTTACGTTGGGGAGTCCCTAGATGTTTGTTGGATTAGGGAGGTGGTCGTGGGAAGAGTATCTTGCCTTCCATAGTTTCCGGAGAGTTCTCTGTCTCTTTCCAGTAAACATAAACGACCAACTGGGCGATTGAGCTGCTGTGTCTCGAAGACAATTCCCGGTTTCTTAAAGTTACGTCGCATGACGACGAGTTCTACCGATCGCACCAAACCATCATCCGAGATGTGAGTCTCGATGATACGACCTGTCTGCCACCGCTTACGTGGAAGATCTGAATCCACAATAAGGACCATGTCTCCAGCGCTGACGTTTTCTTGCTGCGCAAACCACTTAGTTCGAAGTTGTAGCGTGGGCAGATAATGTTTTTCGAAATGGTCAGCGAAACGACGGGATAACAACTGCATAAGTTGCCAAGTTTGCCGGCAGTATTCGTCTCCGTCGGTGATTTCCGATCGTGGGAGCATGGCTACAGGTTTCTTCAGTAGGAAGTGCGCGGGTGTTAGCGCTTCCAGGGAATCGGGACTCGATGAGACTGGCATAAGCGGTCTCTCGTTGAGATAGGCGGCGATTTCCTCCATTAACGTCCGCAAAAGTTCGTCGGTGAGATACGCGCGGCACGGCACTATAAAGTGAAATGCGGTCTTCACGCTCCTGATTAATCTCTCCCAACTTCCTCCCCACCAAGGGGCGTCGGCGGCGTTGAAGGTCCAGCTAGACGCTGTTACCCTTAGCTGATCGTCCACCTGTCTTTGGTTCCAATCTTTGACGTAAGCCTTGATTTCATTGTTGGCACCAATGAAGTTTGTTCCCTTATCAGATCTCATCGTGTTACTAGTTCCAAAGCGAGCGATCTGTCGTCGTAAGCTCAATAGGAAGCTGTTGGTAGATAAATCGTTCACCATATCGAGATGGATAGCTCTACAAGTCATACAGACAAAGATGACACACCATCTCTTGACTATAGTCCTAGCACGATATACCTCAATAGGGCCAAATAAATCAACACTGGTATTAGTAAAGGGTGGTTCATAGAAGCTTACTCGTTCCCTAGGTAATTCTGCCTCTCGCTGTGTTAAAGGCCTACTGAATGCTTTCCTACAGGGTATGCAGTTCCTAAGAACTTGGTTCAGAGCTCTACGGGGTTTATAAAAATAATAGCGAGTTCGAATTTCGCTAAGAACTCGTTCTCTACCAGCATGATAAAGTTTGCTGTGAACATCTACAATCATCTTGATTTGTATTTCAAGATTTCTAATGAGTATGGGAAATTTAGTGTCAAAGGATAATGGAGCATTAGTTAATCTTCCTCCAACACGTATCAACCCATCTATCATAGTGCTAGAGAAACGATCCCTTAAGCGCATCTGTGGATTTCTCAACAACAGGAAATACTTATCGGAATCCTCATAGGATTGCAGGAGTCTCAGCATCTGCTTATTGGTTTCTTCATGCTCCTGATAACTGATCATCTCCTTCAGAAACCTGTCGGATATCTTATATTTGGGAAGATCTTTAACAACATGGACCTGCACAGATGTCAGTGGAGCGGTATCACTATTGGTCTTCGTCCTGGAGTAGTGATGATGAAAACATCGCTTTAAATATGTAACGGCCTTACAGAGCCGATTCCAGGAACTGTAGTGATATATCGCTCTCTGCAGGAGAGGTGAGAGTCCTTGCGAGACGTCTGGTATTCCAGATTTCCAATCCTTCTCTCTGATTTCCACAACAGACTTATTTGTGGCTGTGGGTTTCGGATCCAAAGCGTCGTCTCCGGAAGTGTGTAGTACAGACAGATCTACCACGGGTTTAAATAACTTCGATTTACTCGCCCGAGTTTTAGGTTTGACTTTCTCCGCTCCCTTGGCCTGTCTAATCTCCGCCGTAGTAAGATGAGGAGGCCATTCATCCTCTTCTTTGCTTAGGAAGTCGGGTCCACCTAACCAGTCTGGAGTATCTATCAGTTCTTGTGGAGTTGCTCCCCTAGAGGCGATGTCTGCTGGATTTATCGTTCTGGGGCAATGTCTCCATTGATCCATCTTCGTACGACTAAGTATAATGGCTACTCTGTTGGTAACGAAGACGCTGAACTGACAGACTTCATTGGTTATATACTCCAACACGAGTAAAGCATCGGTCCAATAGACAGTTTTCTCCAGTGGATATTCGATCTGTTCTGTTACATTTCGGCCGATGGCTGTAGCATATAGAGCCGCTTTTAACTCCGCTCGAGGAACTTTCATCTTGTTGTTTATCAATGCCTTAGAGGTAACCAAGGCGACTTTAATTCCATCCGGAGTTTCCACTCTCAGGTAGGCTACTATACCTATTCCCATATCGCTGGCGACTCCAAACACATGGAGTTGATATGAATACGTAGGGAGAACATGACCAAAATATGAGCGGGAAATTATAAAGTTCTCGATGGCTAGTAGAGAATCTTCCCATTTCATCCACTTCTTTAATAATTCTCCCTTAAGTGGATCATCCCATGAGTGGTTTTCAAGCCACATTTGTTGTACTAAACTCCGAGCAATCAATATAACTGGGCTAATAAATCCCAATGGATCGAAATAAGTGCTCAGGATACTTAAACAAATCCGTTTAGTTCGAACTGGATTATCTCACTGTTTTAGCTGGAAAAACAGGATATCTCTCTCTGTGTCCCATTTCAAACCAAGTGTCTTGGTTTCTGGAAGATCGTCTTTGATTAGGTCTAGATCTTTCGCTCCTCGATCTTCTACCGGGATCGATTCCAGAAACTCACGGGAGTTGCTGGTGAATTTAGTTAATCGAAAACCACCTCTTTTTAAGCACTCTACCGTTCCTTTGGCGACATCAATGGCTTCTTCAACTGATGGAAGGGACTTTAAATTGTCGTCCATGTATATATCCCATTTGATGTTGTCGATCACCTCTTTAGAGAAGGCGTCCCGGTTGTCATCAGCAGTGGTGCGCACCACTGAGCAGGCGTTTGAAGGGCTCGAGATTATCCCAAAAGCCTGGATGGTCATCCAATACTCCACCGGTTTCTGGTTGAGGTCTCCTTCCGGCCACCACAGAAATCGTAGGCTATCTCGATCCCTATCCAGCGCCTTGACTTGTAAGAACATGCCTTCTATATCGGAGGCGAAAGCGATTGAATATTGTCGTAATCTTAAGAGTATTCCCAACAAGGATTGGAGTAAGTTGGGTCCTGGTAACAACTCGGAATTAAGGGATTGGCCCATGTAGAGGGCGGAGCCGTCAAATACTACCCTTACTTCATGGGGTTTACCGGGTTTGGGAATGTACTACTACTAGGATCGGCATGCTGCATTGCAGCTGCATTTTTAAGAATGCTGTGCCGGCTTGTCAACAAAATTGCACCGCCACAACTCCCTATCACCCATGACATTTGCTAGATCATCCGCATCTTTAAGGCCAGTGTCCTTTAAGATGCGTCTCAAGAAAGTCATGGGCTGTCCACCATGCTTATTCACTCCATGAGGCTGCCAAAGTACAAGATTATGCACTGGCTGGTCCTCACGGCGAAAGCAATGTCCTGAATGTAATGTAATGGAATGTAATGATGTGTTAAATAGTACGTTCTCTCAGTTATAGGTGTTTCTTCCTGTACTCGCTCCGCATATCCCTTGTTAATAAATTTCTTCAACTGAGTCTGATACATTTCTTTAGCTGAAGCATTTGCCGTAAGGCGTCGATGTAGTTGAGCAATTCTTTTCTCCGCCAAGGGTCGGTTGTTTATGAATTTTGGTTCTCGCTTTCGGAATGGTAGACCGATTTCATATCTACCTTGATCTTTAAGAAAACGTGTAGTTGTCTCCTGGATCTGCTTGGCTCTTTCTTCTTCTACCGATAGGGCCTTATCGTAGGAATTGGGCTCTACACCCTCTTGAGTAAAGAATCGTACGGCGTGTTCATCCCGAGTCTTCGCATTATAGCGCTCGATTACGTCATTAAATTCGTCGTTATAGTCGACTTGTCATGATGGACGAATGAGTTGACATAGGTTCACTTGGTTTTTCCAAGTCTCGTTTTCCGTAAGGAGATCGATGTTATTCTCCTCGTCGAAGAGTTGGTGGATATCGTCATTATCTGAGGAGTATGGTGTTCCCTCAGTTGGGTCGTCTACCTCACTGCTCTCCACTTCCCATTGACTTACTTGATATACCTGTTCTTTTGGTAACCTTTCCATGAGAGTTCTACGGGAAGGGCCAGTAAAGTACCAACCCACTCTAGTTCTTCCCACATAGGCTTGTAGTGGTTGCGGTTGAGCAGGCTGTTTCTCCAATGTCTCAAGCGCCTCATGCGCATTTTGGCCGATGAGTATTTGTACTCCAGGGTAATCTGTGTTGAATCTAGGTATATTAAGCCGCTGGGTGAAATCGTCCTCATCCCAGTTATAAGGTTCTACTTGGCTGGTAGCGAAGTTCTTTATCGCCACCATTTTTACTGACCTTATGCTGTGTTCTCCTAGTTCATCCTGGGGGGTGGACAACGCACCTACATAATAATCCGCTATTACTGTAGATTTCCAAACCTGCATAATTCCTGACATGTTTAACTTAGTTCGGAACTTGGGTTGTCCAGCAAAAATGTCTTCGGCTAGTTCTTTGTCGATGAATGTTCCTGTGCTACCGGAGTCAAGGAGGGCGTTCACTATATAACTCCTTTTAGGTCCGTGGACCCTCAACTAACGGTGGGACCCGTCACACAGCGCACATTTCGGTTTGATGTTACTTACCTTATTTTGAGTAACGTTGTGCACACTCGTTCTTTCTTCGGGCTTTCTTACCTGAATTCTCTTAGGAGACGTAGGAGGAGTTTTTCTTACCTGTTCTCTCCTGTCATTGGTTCGAGACTTGAATTTACTTACGTCTTTAGGCGTTTTGTTGACATAATAAGATCTTTCAGTGTCTTTCCCGCTGTCTTCTTCTTGAGAAGCCTGGCTTTCACCGTCGTCGGTATAACACACTGGTGTTACCTTTCTCCTAGAAACGGGTTTCTCACTTACCTTGTTTTCCAGTGTCTTCTCTCTGGACTGCTTTAGGAGCTGTAATTTCACTTCTCCATCTAAGAATGACATGAGATCAGCCATGGTAGGGTCTCGTCGTTGTTGTTCCATCATATATAACACTTTCTTATCCCAGCGTGTACCTACTCCACCCTTAGGTAAAGTAGAGGCCACGGCTCCAATAACCATAGAACTCTGATATTCATGAGACTTACCTAGCCAATCTAATTGTCTACAGATCTCCTTAATCTCATCGGAAAACTCTATAATCCCGCTGCTAATGAACTTTCGGGGGGCTACCAATTTTGCATATAAATACCTAGCTATGTTATTCCTATTACCATACCTGATGTTTAGTGTATCCCAAACTTGTCTTAATCCATCTGGATGTCCAATAAACTTTAACGCCATCAACTTGGGAGATCCTTCCAAGCACTCGATGAGGAATCTAAGTTTCTCTCCGTTAGATAGCACAGAGTTCTGTATGTTATCTTTGTAATATTCATTAAAAGGTAACCATTTCATCTCATCTCCATTGAACTTGACGATCTCTCCCACCTTTACCGCTTGACGGGCTTCGGTTCTAGCCATTTGACGCGTAAAACTTTCTTGGGCCATCGTGTTATTTAATATCGAGTTATCGGTATATAAATTTCTCAGATTATTATCAAGTCTATATGGAATATCATTGTCAACAGGTTTATAATTACCCTTAATAGGGTTTACTATAGGAGTTTCCACTTCACTAGCAGTATAGATGCGTGTAGGCTCCACACATTGCGCATGAAATACTTCAGACCTAACAGGTTGACACATTGTTACAGGGGGTGGTGGTATACCCCTTTGTGTATTTACTAATTTATCGCGTTCTAACGCAATACTTTGCTGCACTTCTTGCAACTCTAACCTCTTTCCCTTACTGTTCCTTTAAACTGACGAACAGTCTCCTGCATCTGCCCGAGCAGGAGATTCATCCCCCGCCGCCCCTCATCCACCCACTCGACCGCCGAAGCGGGAGCCGCCAACGTAGTAGCGGGTAGACGAGGGACAACGGGCGACAAATCATTGATATTTCGCTCGGAGTCCAGGACAGGAACTGTCTCAGGGGTTGTTTTGTGGTGCACAGGTAGTTTAGTGCTGTGCAAAGGGAATTTAGAGGTAGTTTCTGGGAGCACAGGTGTCTCTATCACCGAAGGGGTGGTTTCAAGAACAGGCCTAATTATTTCAGGCTCATCTACTATAGTAGGGAGTCTTTCTATTTTAATTATTTGGTCTGTGGGTTCTGTACTACCTAAGTCTGTGTTAGTTAGTTGCCTTCTAACAGCTGGGGGCAAATCAGGCAATTTCTGATGATGGGACATTCTTCTACGTCTGCTTAGACGAGATCTATTTCCTCCGCCTTCAGGATCGGTGGTATCGCCTTCATCAGATGATGTATATCCCTGTCTTTTGGGAGTAGATCGACTCATCATCTGCATTTGACTAGCTGTCAACTGTTTATTTATGCAGTATTGATTCTCTTGGATATTTTCCAACTCTAGTTGGGTGGTCTCTTCAGACGCTCTTCGTTCTGCTTCTGCCACTGCTAATTTTCTTTCCACTTCTACCGCCTTTCTTTCCGCTTCTGCCTCTGCTGCTGCCTCTGCTGCTATCTTTCTGTCTTCTATACGTTTTTTCTTTACTTGTTCTACTTGGACTCTAGCGATGCGGAGGCGTTCATCAAATTTAGCTTGGTTCGCAGCTAACATTTCCACATCTATTGCGTCCAACACCAGCTTGGTTCCTTCACTATTAGGGCGAAGTCCAGACAACCGTCTCCTCAACTCTTCGTCACCTAGAAATCGTTGATAGTCTGACAGATAGATGTCAATAGCATCCCTCTTATGCGGTTTCTCAGCTGTCGCTTCACTTTCCACTTGGGAAAAAGTAGCGTCTGTTGATTCTCCATGGGTTGAGCGCTCAGCCAGCCGAGCTGTCCACTGGGCCGTTCCTTGAACCTGGAGACTCACCCGCTGGAACCAAGTCTTTACAGCAACTTGCAACGACGTGTCTTGTCTTCTTTTCGAAGCTTCCTCAAAGGCCGATAGGATTAGTCTGATTCTTAGAATTCTTTCTCTAACTTGATAAAGCAGCTCTCCCTGCTCTTGAGGTCCTTAGGGTTGTCGAAACAGTTGTTCCTCTAATCGCTCCATAGAGCTGAAGAATCCCTGTACGTATCCTGCTGCTGACCTCTTCCACACAGCTGGATAGCTGGTTTCTTTTGTCACTCCCATCCTGTGTATGTCTTCCCAGGCAGCTTCCGATAAGTCAAACGGGAGTCCGGGTCCGGGGAAGTTCCATTGCGACTCGACAATAGACTTCAATTCTTCCCTTGTGTATCCCGCATAACTATCCTTGGTCGATCGCTTACTTCTCGCCCAATCAATCTGGTGTTCCTCCACCGCAATCAATACCCTAGTGAGTACGGCTGCAGGAAGGATGAGAAGGGGATCCGAATAAACCGCATCTGCCATCTTTGCTCCGCGCTCGGGTGTGAGCTCTACAGTATCCGTACTACTGGAGCTGTCGGGCCGCTGAGAAATAAGTTCTCGGCTCGAGTGTTGCTGCTGTTCAACAGCTGCCTCTTGGTCCCGCTTGACCCGAGCTCGAGTGCCTATGATAGACCTACGGTGTTGGACTAGCCTAGGGTCTGATACTACTACTGGAGGGATGATCTTTCTTACAGTAGGAGGTGAGTTGAACTTCGGTCTCACACATTCCACACTCCTGTACGGGTCACAGATGGTTGTATCTTGGAGACTGTCTGACAGGTTTTGCTTTGTGTCAGACATGTTTGTTTGTACAGTTGAATGCCTACTGCTATATTACAGTTAAAGCAAGTCTAGTAATTCAGTATCACCGTTAGCCTAGTAATTAATTACCGATATCGTTACTCTATGTAACGTGATATATATACAATATATTAGAATACCGGTATATACTTATAGTATATATATAAGTATTATTACAGACTAGGTTTGTCACAGAATACCGGTATATAATTTCAGCACAAATATATAAATATAGAATAGGCCTATCGTGAATACCAGTATACAGCTTACACTTATAGTATATATAAGTATAATTATTACAGACAGGTTTGTCACAGAATACCGGTCTATAATTTCAGCACAAATATATAAATATAGAATAGGCCTATCGTGAATACCGGTATACAGCTTACACTTATAGTATATATAAGTATAATTATGGACTAGAATTAATTACAGAATACCGGTATAATTTCAGCCTAAATTTATAGAAATAAATATAATAAGCCTATCGTAAATACCGGTATGTCAATTATTTTAGAATAATTGAATTTCTGAATTTTAGGGGTTACTTGTTTACTTTACTTTACTTGATTACCGTTATTTAAGCAGTAGTCCAACTGACATTAAGACCTAATTGTGGTAAGACAGGCCTACTACTTTATAAATCGGTTTGAGTTGATTTATAATATATATATACCCGTTTAATGGGTTTTTGTCAATATTTGAAATAAATGTTATTATTTCTGGGAAGGAGTCACTGCACAGAAGCTGTACGCTCTCAGTGAAGTGCTACTTGTTGGACACTAAAACAAATAATTCTAATTTGCCTAAGTTACTTAATACTACTAATTACGTACAATTCGGGGTGAGATTACAATCTCTAAATAAACACAAAAATTACACGTACGAATTTTTAGGGTAATTTTACAAGAAGTCTATGAACCAGCCTAACAAAGGGTTAGAATATCTGGTTATTACAAACAGACAGGATTCTACGGTATTTGAAAATAACAAAGCAGTAGTAAATATGCTGCGTTGTCCAGATAGGAAAAATACCACCATCTGACGACTTATAGCCGTATCGCTATAAGTACTACGTTATGTATCACGGAGTGTTCCTACCTAGAAGTTAATTACCGCGGCCTACCAGAGCCAACGTGCCTATTAACCACTTTACAACACAAATATACTGCCTACACACTAATTACCTTCGGAAAGCACTGTACACTAAACCCTAAATTAGGTACAAGCACTTATACAACAAATAACCAGCAGTTAGAAATACTTGTACAGCTAAAGGAACCACGGTATCTGCCGGAGTGACAGGAGCATAAAATCACCAGTCTTTACCTACGCCAAACAGCTAGGAATAAACTTGGGGTTGTGAATGTTGCGAACAATCGCATAAACTCTGAATAATAAATATTACGCTACGCGTACAGACTACTCAAACAAAATACAGACCAAACGCTGGCAGACTACTATCAAGCCCAAACAAACTACAGTATATGCAGACTCCGAAATGGTTAGTTAGTATGCGTTCTAACCGAGTAGTACGACTTATTCTTTCAGGGGGATTTACCTCACAGCACTGGAAGCCCCTACGTTCCTAACTAGTACTTTATCGGACATACACTCTATACACACCGCAATCTCTTCAGACCTAACAACAGCCAGGCAACAATCCAGCCTACAAATTATCTAAATAAGAAATATTACGCTACCCGTACAGACTACACAAACAAAAATACAGACCAAACGCTGGCAGACTACTATCAAGCCTAAACAAACTACAGTATATGCAGACTCCGAAATGGTTAGTTAGTATGCGTTCTAACCGAGTAGTACGACTTATTCTTTCAGGGGGATTTACCTCACAGCACTGGAAGCCCCTACGTTCCTAACTAGTACTTTATCGGACATACACTCTACACACACCGCAATCTCTTCAGACCTAACAACAGTCAGACAACAGTCCAGCCTACAAATTATCTGTACAATCTGAGCAGGCTTACACGTCTTCTGCTCAATATTAACCTACAAATAAATAAAACTGACAGAAATAAGTAAAATCTCAATAAAAAACCAGGGCGGCCGTCCCTGATTAAATATTAAGGCCTACCGGTATATAATTATCAAAATCGAATAATACTGCTGTACCTGTACTGCTGTAAGTACCGGTTCGGGTGGTTAGGTAGTCAGGCCTATTGGTTACCGGTCGACCGGTACTTTTGCCCTTTATTGCCTACGTGCAATAAAGAAGCTATAACTGTTATTGTTCTTACCAGAACAATATTAAACTGTATTTATTGCCTACACTGCAATCAGAATTCAATAACTGTTATTGTTCGCGCTTTCAGACCTTTAGCAGTTTAACCTGCCAAATTTAGGTGTCTTCTAGGTTATAAATCGACTTTAGCCTATGACGAGTATTGGATACACTACATTAGCCGAAGCCAGCCTATGCGCGACCATTCACCCGCTGGATATACCCGGGAGACTGGATTCGGAAGCTCTGACCTTATTGCGGTGTAGGCATACTGTATTATTCGATTGATCGTTAATATATAATCTCTGACAAATATTATTCACTTTCGGGAAATATCAACAGTTCCTTTAGGACGTGGCGCTCTAAGTATGTAAACAGAGTTATGACTTACACTAAGCACAACAGGCTGACAGGATGGCTATTGATTCACGTATAAAGCGCATTCTTTAGGAGATGCTTTGTTATCTACCACACTCATGCACACTACCGCATAATACTGCACACCGATCTGCCGACCTTCACTAATTTTAGTCACATATAAAGAGAACAGCAACCGACACATGTAGTGCCTATGAAATAGCATTATATTCACTCCAAAACCACTTTAATGTAAGTCGCAATTGTTATATGTAACCAGTCTCTCTAACCTTCAGTATATCAAGGAGATTGGGGTTTTCTGATTATTTATTGATATTATCCAAATATAACAATATTCCATCAACTGATACAATAATAACCGACAGTAAATAGCAGTAAAATAATGCGGTGTTTGGATGAGATATGACAGGCTGATTTGCCAGTTTGGTTTGTGGTTTGGATTGATTAGATAACAGTTATACGTTTCTATGATCAAGCCTACTAATGTTTGGCTAAAGCCTGAAACACAGAAATTCCAAAGCCGGTCTTCTGGCATCAGGAAAAATACACACTGACTGAATTGCGTGAGTTTCTGTATACAATGTCCAACACAGAGTGAAAACCGCTCTGATTGGTCGACCGAACAAAGAACTAACAAAGAACAAAGAAAAAGTTACACTGTGGACACAGCTGATAGATGTCGTCATCTGAGTTCCGATGTTTAGAGTATTTGAGCTTATTGCGGAGAAAAATGGCTTTTTATGTCCGCTAAAGCACACATGCAGACATAGCGGGCAAAATCGCTTGTTATGTCCGCTAAAATACCTACTCGGTATATTGCGGAGAAAAATAGCTTGTTACATCCGCAAAAGCTTTTACAATCTGATCCGGCCACGAATTATTTTAGTGCCAAAGATTATTTCAGTACAACCATTGTAGATGCATTTCTATCAATACTTACAAGCACATTCACTGATGAAGTATGCATAGATACAAAACATTTATGTACAAAACTCTATCAAGAGGATTTCGTCGACCATGCCCGTGCCATTAATTACATCCCTCCTGGGAGAGATGTAATAAATTACACGGGCAGGTCGAAATCACAAACTGGATCCCGTTCCACAACTCCGATTCCCGTGATATCCACAAAAGCAGGTTACGTTAATTAGGTTCCATGACTGTGATGGCTCACATTTTCGAATTCATGTTGCAAACCCTCACACTCAAACGCTAGTTACGTCTCATTCATTATGGAAGCGATGAAAAATATGAGTAGACAGTTGGATCTATTACACAATGTTCTATTGCAGCCGACAACCACTTTGCAAATGAATGGCCTCCCTTAACATTGCGGAAGATTCTTGGGAACAACAAAAAAGAGGAAAAATATTACCCATCCAGAATTCACAACACCCAGTTCCTACTGTAACTACAGTAACAGGTACAATTTTCACAGTGAACCTAGATCATCATCTATTGACAACGATTTCATATCAGGAATAACTAATGACCAGCTAGTCCATGAAAGTTCACTTACAATTAAACCCGTGGAACCTGTGTCATCAGGGCATCATCAATCTAATTCTCAGCATTATATTAAGAGAGTGCCTTACTCTAATCAACATAATATTAATAAGTATTTAGAAGACTCTAAAACGAAGCTTTATATCCCAAGGGACAACTGAAGACAAAGAATCATTTTAAGGGCCAGGGTGACATCTCAAAAATAAATATTACTGCTGTGGTAAAGATTATGCAACTATTTGTGCTTACATGCACCAATAGCACAACCACATACGAAAATCTCAAACAATCATTATAATTACGTTTAATTATAATTTTAATTTTAATTTAACTTCCTTATAATTACGTTTAAAATAAGAAACAATTGGTAGCGTACAAACTGTAATCTTATCAGTTTGGGAATATCAATTTATATCTTCACAGTTTTTAGCAACACCCCCCCCCCCCCCCTCCCAAAAAAAGAAAATATTGAGGGTGGTGCCGCACCCCCCAACACCCCTATGGGTTGGCCCCTAATGGTGTCGCGTATTGTTTGTATCAATTCATAATTATACAGTAGAATAATACTCAGTAATTATATATTTGATACTTCAACATAGAATTAGGGATCCTTTAGTGTAATGTATTCTCCGATACTTTCATATATTTTAATCCTGATCCATTTTACCGCAGGCCTTCTATACTATAGGGATTAGCTTTAGGATTTTTTTTCCGTTACACTATATTATAAATAATCACACAGTCATCGCTATGGATGGAACTATTATCTTTGATTAAAAATTGGTAATCCGATGCCTCTGCAATCTTGGTTAATTATAGTTTAAAAGGCGCATTGCAATTCCATAACGTATAGGCTTCACGCCATTCGGTGACAAGATAGTGGTACAGAATACTAATATAATTACACTTTGACCAAGTAAAGCCAATTTTTTTCTTACTTTAAACATAAGTACAGTATAAGGAAGTAATTAACACCTCATCGGGAGGGAGTTAACATCGAATACATCTCAAAAAGTATTATTGCTACCTTGAATTTAACACAAAAGTTTTTAACCCGGTTCACAAATACACCTCCGGGTGACAGCAGGGTTGTTTTGCGTCTCAGAAATGAAAGAATGACATATCCTTTTCATTCACAGAAATTACCTATAATTTTTTCTATAATGGGACCTGTCAAAAGACCTACCGGGTTTCCATCCACTGTTTTAGTTCCTTATAACAATTATTATTAAGTAAAGAAAGATACCAGAGCAATTTTACGAAATGATACAACAGAATATTGGCCTCAACTAAAATAACTTTTTTTGGCATGTTGTGTTAAAAAGATACCTGGTTGTTGGTTACTGTCCTGAAACACGGGTTGTTGCTACAATTTATTTTTTATTTATACCCTGCACAATAAACTGATCAACACAATTAAATCTGAATTATTACACAAGTAGAATATAGTGTACACTGTACAATGTACATTTCATTTTTTATAGATTAACACAAAATCGGCTGAAACGGCTAAGGCATTCTCATCTTAGAAGCTGTTTAACCAGCTCGGTGCCCTTTGTTATGGTCAGCAAGTCGGTCCATCTTCCCGATTTGATATAGAGGTTATAACAACAGCACCTGCTGTACTGAAGTCCGAAATGGCCCTATGTAATTTAGATTAGAGATTACGCAAACCAATTTTTTTACGTAAAGGATGCCACCATAATTATCTATACCATGTAATTTTTCTGCATTTTACTGCATTTTATGCATTTTCCTCTGTCTTTTTGTTTAACAGTAGCTAGGAAGCAATGTTTGTCCGTTGTTGTAACATGTGCTAACTTTCGTTTATTGTTTTGGTTCCCCCAACACGCCTCTGTAACCTGCTCCTTTACATAACGTTAACCCTAACGCTCTTTCTTTGGGACCGAACGCAACTTTACCTCTTTGTTTTGTACAGTGGGTCGTGGGTTTTGGTCTTTGTTTTGTACTCACCCGCCTATTAACTATTTAAAAGGTACTACTAAAGTAATGCTATCTAAAAGGTAAAACTTGTGTAGCCCGCCCCAAGATTTCCCACACTGTGTTTCAGACTAATATAGCCTATGCTAGCTTTTTATTAACATAACCTCTGTTAATTTTTTATAATTTTTAGCCAGAATTTAAATATGATAAATATAAATAATTTAGATATGACTTTCACTGACTTTCAGGGGGAAAACTCGAGTTCGCCATAAACTTTAAAGTTGGGAGTGTTGTACGATAATCCAGCATCCCTTTTCAGGAATTTGATAAATTTTTTTCCACATCCTTACATCCATGGTAGCCCCAAACTTGGGATCCATCTACTACTACTGGGTCTAACGAACTCGGGCAGTGGAAATGAGATCCTTCCAAGCTTCCCGATTCTCCATAGTTGTCGCAATTTCGTTTCTCCCAAGTCCAGTATCCCTTTCTGAATATGCCATAGTCGGTCTACCGCGGCTACGCATTCCTTGTGATGGTTACCAGATTGTTGCTGGTATGATATCGTCTTTACTTCTTTACTAAAATAATTTTTTGGGGTGGTATCTGTAATATAGAATATAATAATAATAAACACCAAGGCTCTTATCTCTCTTGGCTGTTACCTACAAGTCAAGGGGTGTGCACTTGACTTGGGGTTTTTCTGGTAGACTCAATGATAAGGACAGGGCGGCGATAATTCCAGCTATGGGGAAGATTCAATAGGATGAGATCATACAAATCCATCCCCACCCGGACTATACTTACAACTCCTTCCATCTGATAGCCAGCTAGGATGTCAGTAATAAACTAATGAATCCATCGTTCCGGGAATCTGAGATCACTATCCGGAACTATCATCTTAGTTCTGCCGAACGCCAGGTGCTGGACCTCAACCTCCATAGTGAAAAATATCAATCGACCCCATTGTGGCTCGAAACCACTTTCCAAGTATCAAACTTCACAACATGCGTCTTCAGTTACTATCTAGTTCTAGTGTATATCTATCCAGTTAACCCCAATAGAGTCGGTTGATATTTTTCTCCATGGAGATTGTAATCATACGTGTTTTCCCATTCTACGCCCAGTGCACTTCCATCCCCAACAACTGTCCCATCTGCCCCCAGTCAGAGAATTTAAGAACTTGTTGAATAATTATTGAGCATTGATTGATGCGGGTCTATTGCGGTTCTCGAACTACTTATAGCGTCAATGGTTCCTCGAACACCCACAGCCGTTACTTTGCAACCTCAATGAGGTTATAGATGGACCACGAACAGATAACCATGCCGAGCTGAGTGGTGGCGTAGCGGTCTAGTGAAATGCTCAACTACAACTCCGCGAGAACTTCACAACTGTTCCGTAGAGCAGCTCCCAACGGTCGACATCCACGAGATGTTGTTGTCGATGAGAGAGTCGCCGAAGCCAAGATGAAATTTAACCAGTTCCGTAACCTCAACTAGAATAACTACCAACTTATGAAACACAAGATATTTTAGTAGGCTACTAGGGAAGTGAACTTGAGATAAGTGAACTGAACATGGGTGATGAAAGAGACTGAGGATAATATATTACTATTTTATAT
Organism: Nemertoderma westbladi; assembly: GCA_032718475.1. Taxonomy (NCBI): domain Eukaryota; kingdom Metazoa; phylum Xenacoelomorpha; order Nemertodermatida; family Nemertodermatidae; genus Nemertoderma; species Nemertoderma westbladi. The sequence continues at coordinate 31,402 of JAUCBJ010005021.1, read as the reverse complement.
CTAGTGTAGTATATTAATATTATAAAGAATAATATTTGTTAACGCTATTTAGTCTTTTTTTGTCTGGAACCCCTGGCATGCTGGGCTGGCACTCACTTAGTAAAACTCGTTATTGTACGACATTTGCTTGGTCAATCTGAACCCCACCCAAAATGCCATGTTAAATGTCACTTTCGTATGAATTTAAACAACCAACATGTTTTCACAGTTTAAAAATGAAAATTTTAATATGCGGAATTTGGTGGGATTGGATTACCGCTGCACTGTAACGTTGCTGTTTGGCCTTGAGTTTGACATTGTATGTGGCTGGGGCTCTCCCTTAAGGGGGTATAATAAATGAGCTTTCCCACATCAATAATGGATTTTGTTACACAAACAGAATGGCATAGGTAAATACGAATATACAAAACTATTCTATGCTACGGTGTACGGTATTGATTTTCCAATGCAGTAGATGGGTGCGCTTTTCTTTCAGGCGAATGTGCTGCTCCCATTGGTATATACCCACGGCACATCCTCGGTCGGAGAAGAAAGATTCCGAGAAAATTTATCAATATTTACAACTTTGACATATATCATCAACTCTAATCGTAGAAACTACTTCTAACCTACTTCACAAGCTCTCAGGAGACTACTACAGTAGATGGAGATCGATGTATTTATTCCCGCTAGTTTTTATTAAACAATTATATAATTACCGTACCCTCCAAATAGCGTAGGCAGGCCATAACAGAGAGATTGTCCGATACAACACGTACAGACCACGGCCCTTAATTCACTTTTAACATACTACAGTATTTTCTACAAATCGTTTTCACATGACTTCAAGTTTAAAATACAACTCATTATATCAACAAACCGTTGAGATTACGGTATTTTCGACAAATCCCATTCGACCCGTTTTTGGCGACTAATGGTCGCACGGTCGAGGCCTAACACAAGCTTTCTTGTCTAATTAACTATAACTCATAACGTTTTGGGAAATATAATTGGTATAATGTTTATTGTACGGCTAAATAATAATTTCTTACTAAAGTACTAAATTTACTGTACAGTAAGTAATACTTTTTATATGATAATTATATTATTATATTATGTTATACAGGTATAAATGCGACTATTCGACCCAGTGAACTGAGAGTAAGTCGCAAGTGGCCGGCTGGTCGGCTTACATAATACCCTCAGTTCATTGGGTCGAATAGTCGCCTTTATACACGGCCCAAGAGTGGTTGGAACTTGGCCTAACCTAAATACTCCCTATGTAAACTAGCCGACTTCTAGCGATCCTCCCGAAGTCACCTGTGGTCGGCTGGTCGGCTTTCATATACTAATAGTTAATACATACACTATAAGACACCTAATAGACATTAAAAACTGTATATAATTAATAGTAATAACTGGCCAACTAATATATATAGTACGTAGTTATACCAATTAACCAATCAAATGCTGTACATGAAAATGTGGGACAGTAATTAGAGTAGACGCATTGTTATTGGATTCATATAGCCGACCATTGAGTCGATTTACCTATCTGTAAATTTCCCCACTTTCACCATGGCTGTTCTTTAAATTAAACATGAATTATGGATATCATTAGAAAGCAAAGCAAGATTCAAAAACAGGTTTGAAACATGTTTATAATGTTCACATGCCCGAATTTTGGTGGAACGATTCCTGAGATATGGTCGTTGTAAAGTTTCATATTATTTTGGTGCAGGCTACAACATCTCGAATATAGGCTGGTTCCTTTTAGTATTTATTATTATCACAGATACTGACGCACATTGACCGCAAGTGAAAATTGTGATCTTCAGCATTTAGAATTATCAACACTGGCCAATTAAATCAGCAAATTAAATGTTGTCATTTATACTGGTAATCATATTGATGGAACCAACATGATGCAGTGGACCGTACCTCATCCTCTTTAATCTTCTCATCCTCCAAACTTCATAAGTTAAGCTACAATAAGGTCGACGATCCAATAAATTATAGTCCACAGTATTTACTATCCACACAGATATTGTTCTTTATCAATCACTTTAAAATATCATGGCATGTACCTCGCAAACAATTAAATTTAATGAAATATTTAATTATATTAACATACAATGAAGAAATTGCAATTTCATTGAAATTAGGTATCTATGTTTAATTTATGCTTAACCCTATTAAACCCGGAGGTAGGGTCAATATGACCCCCCCCCCCCCCCCCCCATGGATTCTATGTTATAACTGTGAAACAAACGCAGTAGGGAAACTCAAATTTTATGACTTTTCCTAAAAGTCTATTGTCTTCCTAATAGTGGAAACGGTTTTCAAAAATATTGGGAAGTTTTCGAGTTATATCACCATTTTTTAACCCTACTTTTGGCACTTTTTTGAGTCTTTTTTTGAAACTTACATTTACATTACAAAATTTGAATTACAATTTTACAAATTACAATTTGAAACATCTGTAGTTTTTTATTTACACCTATTTTTTGGTGTTTGCAATTAGATGGAATTCACATAAATTAATTTAGAAATTTCAAACTTGTTTTTGTTCTTGTGCAAAATTTGGTGCTAGCCCAAATTTTAAAAACATCATATATATCAATTGATTGTGTCACCTTGTTTCTTGTGATATACCGGTTTGTGACGGTTCTGAATTCAATGGAATAAGTAAAAATTGCATAAGAGTTTTCAAACTTGTATTTTTTGGCGGTGGGTGAAAATTGTTGTGCAAGCACCAAATTTATGAAAATAAGTAAATTAATCAAAAGATACAGTAGTATCATATTGTTTCTTGCGGAATCTTGTTTTTGAGTGAACTTTTGAAATGTTGTTTCTGAATCCGATGGAATCAATAAAAAAAGTACTCGATATCTCAAACTTGTACTTTTTGGCGATGGGTACGAAATATGGTGCTGGCACCAAAATTTGCCATATTGCGCCGAAAATCCATTAGAATTCCATTAGAATCAGCGCAGTGGAAGGACTGAAAATGTGAATTTATAACATCGTATAAGTGAATTAAAAATTTTGTGTTCTATCTACCTGAAAAGTGCTGGTAACTTCCTTTTTCATTTTTTACCTACGTAAAGGACTATCACAGCCATTTATAGTAATCAGATCATTTTTAAATATTTTAAATGGATTTTGCGCCCGAGAAAACCTGTATTGAAAAATATTAGCCGAAAATTGTAACTTTCAATCTAGTGAAATCTACGTTCAAACAAAAAATCAGACGTTTTCGTTAAAAGTTGTAGATTTTAGAGTTTTTAGATGTTTTTAGAGTTTTTAGATGGGGGGTCAATATTAGCCCCCGCGGTAATTTTACAACATTTTATAGCCCGGTACTAATAGAGTTAACAAGGATAGCAACATATCCAAAATCCAACCATACCAGATTGTTGGAACTTAAATATACCGATGTTTGATTAATTACAGGTAATTGTTGCGGTAAATTTCCGTCTAAATACTAACTTTAAATTAAATTATATTTCAACTTAGAAAGATCAATTTAACGCGCGTACAGATAACTTAATTTTATTGCAGAAAACTACATTGGGGGTCCCGGGTTAGCAATACTAGCTTTCTTTCACTAAAACCACATAATCTGGAGTCCCGAATAGAAAGGGCGACACGGCTGTAAATTTTTGAAAAAAAATCCACCCACAATTATCCTATTCCAGACACCACTATTAATTTTTTCTAAAAAATTAGTGCATTTTTTATTATGAGTAAATAAACGTTTCTTCTCATAATAATTTGAGAGTTGAAAGTGAAAGAAAAGAAAACGAAACCGTGTACCGAGTATACCACCGGTAGCCGTATGTACGTACTACTGTACCTGTACGCCTATACTGTATGTTAAGTAAATAGGCCTTTTAAGTTTTCACAATTTTCCACCCACCCCGTCTATTCGGTACTCCAGAGTAACTGCGAACCACATTGTGTACCAACGCCGACTGACTGTTACTACTGTACTGTTACTTTGTTAGCGAATGTAGAACTTCTTGTAAAATGTTATCTATTTTCCATATTTTCCAATTTGGAAATTATTATGTGAGAATTTAATTATTAATAAGATGACGGTCTGTGGCGGAGAGGCGATAATAGCGTTAGAGATTCCTGATGCGTTGCGTTTTGCAGGATATTCGGTTATATAGCCAGCTTTCTATGTGCAATGCCATGCAAGGTCCATCATATTAAATGAAGCCAAACAGATCCTAATTCGATATGCGTTCATAGCCAATCGAAAATCATAGATAGCGGTTCTCTTGGTTGATTGGTAATTAGCCAAGTTGCCACTTTCTGTATATATTATGTATTTCGCATCGGTCAGGTAAACTATTTCAACTTTTTTGTTGATTAATTTGTTGGTAATTCCGTAGTTAATCGTATGTAGGTTGCCTCGCTCCAAATCGTGGCAAAGCAAAAGGAAGTGAGTATTATTATAAATTATTATTATAAATGTGAGAGCGAAACTCGTGGGGAGTTTTGGTTTACGTAAATCTTCTTGTATTTCCCACTGAGAATGGTGGATGCGTCAAGGTTACATTAAAATACTAAATAATATTAAAATATACGAATCATAAAATCTTAAATATGGAACCACTGGAACCACGATTGCATCTTAAATATAGCCTATATATATTTTATTTTTGCGTTATTTTGGTTGAATTATAGTGTATAATACACAATAGTGTACAATAGAGTTATAATTGGCAACAATAAAATTATTGAATTGCAACTATTTATTTCGTGCAATCTATAGTAGCGCTACACTATACACATTACAATATCGTATATAATAATATAGTCCAATATATACAGGTCCAATATATACAGGCATTCCTTGGCTTAACGAGCCTAAAAGATTCTCCCATTCATTACAAGCTTTTAGTGGGCTCCTCTTGGTTGTATCCCATTGGCCCTAGTATATGGAAGTTTGTACAATAAACAGCTGTTTATACTTGTGATACAATAAAGGGAAAATTATTTTAGGAATAACATAAATATCCGCTGCTGGAAATATTTCGGTGATGAATGCTGACCAGCAGAAGTTCATTTCGGAAGATCAAAAGTTACCATCAATTCATTTCATCTTGTTGAGGTTGCAACCCCAGTAGCAACCCACTGTTTTTATTTAATATATTTTGTAAAATATAATATTAGATTTACTGTTTATTAATGTCATTTTCTCTTTGTCCTTTTCATAAGTCAACTTCATTAAAGATTAAAATTCGTAGCTGGATTTAAATGCATTCGGATATTTTGCAGTACGATATGGCGGGCCACTGTATGTGCAAAACAGTTTCTTGTCAGCAGAATCTGAGGCGGGAGTGTTTTTGGAAAACATTTAATTTTAGTATAATTTCAACGAGGAACCGTTTAGGTGGGGGTGGGGGAGGGGGTGGGGGGTTTAAGGTGGCAAAGACCCCCGGTAAATATCGATTCAATATCATTGTCTATGATTTAGTTGACCAAAATGCCATTTTGCCAGACAATACACGTAATAAGGAACACTTAGAATATTTAGTAGCTTTATTGTATTAATATTCTTCTCTACTTTTACTTAATGTGCGGGCAGATTTCAGATGTACTTTGATATAATGATGATATGTATTTTAATATGAAATTTTTTTCACTTTTGTCCATTGACTACTTTCCATCTTCCAATAAAATCACAAACCGCGAAAATCGCCATAAGCTGATAATAACGGAATTACACCACCTCAAATTTATTGAAAAGTGCTCGCTATGAGAACTTTTCAAATGGCAATTTCGCCGTGAAATTCAAATAATCAAATTGGACATTACAGACTTTACAGGAAGTACACGTTATATTCCTACATCCTATATTATGCCTACAGCCCTACAGCCTACAGCCTACAGTGCGTATATAGATTTTAGTAATCTATTAATAATAAATACTGAAAACAGGAGACTCCCTGGTGAACTTCCTGTAAGATTTCAATTTCCATTAAGTGGAAACAAAAGTAATTGAAAAGTAAATTCCAGACATCATAGCGTCTCGAATCCCACATCTGGGCTTTGAGCTAATTGTTAAAACTCCTAATTAAATTGGCTTAAATATTAGACATTTTCATTAAATTAAGTGACACTTCACTTTAAAGAGGTTTCTGAATAAGTGAGGCCTACATATTTAGTGCGGCCTACATATATTGGCCTACATTGCATTCGAATGGCTCAAACTTGGACCTTTTCCAGTTTTCTGATAAGGAATTTAATCATGATTCTATAACATTTTCTTCTGCAGTTGCGCCCGGGCCAGTCCCTTTATTAAGCATTCGTGCCGAAAAGAAAACTGTCCTGGCCCCCTACCGGAATCGAACGACCTGTAAATTCAAGGCAATGGGTTTAACCTCTACGCTAATTGTATTTATTTATTAGCTTGCCACAAACGATACTATATAATTAAATTATTATAAAAAAAATAGACAACACTGAAACACAAAATGCAAAAAAAAATTGATGCAAAATTTCAAACATGAACTGAACATGACCGCAATGGGAATCTAATTTTCTTGTTATATTATACATTATTATTTACTGAAAGAATTTACTACACTGCTACGTAAACACACCAGGGACATGCAACGTATATAAATATATAATAATGCCTACTAATAAGAGCGTGACTTTTTTTAAGAGCGTCACAATTTGCGCACTGAAATAAAATTTAGATGTCACGGACAACGTCTTCAGTATCCGTCTTGGTGGCTAAGTGGTCTTAGACACAACACACTCGGCTGAATAGAAGCGGAACTTTGAAACCTAGGTGCGGTGCCAGGTACAGATTCGGTATATCATACCTTCAATATTTTGGTATGAACTCGAGTCAATATCGATAATTGCATTGGTGATCCCGACTCTGTAACTGAAACAACTTCAACCGGCATAATCTTGTAAAGGATGTAACATCGCAGGCCGTGATAACGCAAAAGTTAACGACTATGGATATAATAATAAACACAGGTCATATTCTCAATCACCGCCTTAAACTAATCACGGAATTAATGAGAGTTGCTAAGATTCCATAAATGGGATATCTTGCTTCTGTACATCCGCCAATTTCATCCAATTATGCTTCGTACAGTACGGGGTGGGGGCTGTTGGTTCGAATAGAAACTAAGCAAATTAAGTAACCCAATATTGGATAAACATTAAAGTGAGTTTTTCAGTAAAATATCAACGAATTTTATTGATATGTTTACGATATTATATCCAACTCTGATATATTTTCGCATATTAGCTCATGGTTACTGTCTGACTAACCAGTTCAATATACATCAATTACAATAGAATTATAGATAAATTTGTGTTTTCTTAAGATTATATGTAATTTAATCTTAGGCAGGACGGTGACGATTGGGGTATTTTGTGTATTGTAATTAATTATTAATAATATTCTTAATAATAAGTGCACTTTCACATCAGCCCTGTCAAGATTGTCAACAATTTTTATTGATTATTGATAGTAACAATGTTACCTTCGATCCTAGATACCTAGATCCCTTCCTATAACAATTTTTATGTCAAACGCGGTCAAAAGTAGCAGACTAGTCGATATATAAATGAGGTCAATTGGCTATTGAGATTAACTCTTGTGAAAGTATTATTTTTTCAGTAGATTTGATAACATTGCGTATTGCAAAATATTATTTTCTGGTTTCCGAGCCCCAGACAGTTTCATTTTAGTTTCGACCGGTGTAACAGGAAAATATGTCCCCCCGGGAAATGTGCCCGGGGGGGCATATTTTCCTAGGAAAAAATGCCCCCCGGGCAAATTTCCCTAGGAAAAAATGCCCCCCTTAGGAAATTATGCCCCCCTTGAATTATACAATAAACAAAACTTATTACTACTAAAACTTACAAAAATTATACAAAACAATAAACAGTCACTTTACCAAATGAAGTAAAGGAGCAGGTTACGCCTTTCTAACCAAAACAATAAACGATCATTTAACTAATTGAGGGAAAGGAGCAGGTTACAGAGGCGGGATTTTCTAACCAAAACAATAAACAGTCACTTTAGCAAATCAGGGAAAGGAGCAGGTTACAGAGACGGGATTTTCTAACCAAAACAATAAACGATAACATTACCAATTGAGAGAAAGGAGCAGGTTACAGAGGCGGGATTTTCTAACCAAAACAATAAACAATCACTTTACCAAATCAGGGAAAGGAGCAGGTTACAGACTTAAAAAAAGCTTGGAGCTGCTCGGCGCCCACACAACACCACACACTCGCACTGCTGTTATACCAGTACTTACTACACAGTAGCCTACTGACTTAGATACTTCAGTATGCTGTACTACATCCCTTTACTGCCTTACCTGCTTACCTACCGGCAGACCGGTACCGTACTATTCTTCCAACTATTACAAGTTCTGCAGTTGGTAGATTAAAAGTGGCTACCAGCAGACCGGTATCGTACCAGTTTTCAGACTTTTGAGGGGGTCTAATTTTCCTGAGGGGAGGCATTATTTCCTAAGGAGAAAATGCCCCCCCGGGCTAAATTTCCTAGGAAAAATTGCCCGGGGGGACATAATATCCTAGGAAATAATGCCCCGGGGGGCATATTCTAGGGGGGGCTGATTTCCTTGTGACACCGGCGCTGGTATAGTACTGCCCTATCCAAGAGATTTGCAGGACGGTGATCATGCTATGCACACAGCGTAGCAGACTGCGGTTGGGCGTTGTAACTTTTTGGACTAGTCTGTATCTTGGAACCAGCCGACATTTTTCAGAGTTTGCTGGTGTTCTTCCTATACCAGCAACGTGTCCTTCCATATTACATGAAATAATGTTGGAATAGAAGAACATAGAGGAACGTACGAAATATATACTCAGACTATATCCCAATATATCATCTGTTTTCATTAAATTATATGGCACATTAATCATATGATATTTATTTATTTATGTTGTAACCGGACTCATAACTTCCATGTATCATAACTTTCACTTATTTTGTAATTTTCCTGGGTCTTGTTTATTTTGTCCTGTTCCCTCAAAAACTCCCCGGAACTGGAAATACAATCGGTCTTCCATTGTGTGAGATATTCCAACAGCGAATTACCTGCTTCGTTCTAAAGCTCTGGTATTGTTATACAGGCTTCATAGCTACGACCACATTTGAGCATCTTATGAGGATCTGTCTTTTCGTATACTCACAGAACTAAATGACCCCGAGGCCACATTATTCACCATTTACTTTCATCACAGGATGTATTTGTGCCAGAATCAGTTAGATTGTAATGATTTATAACCTGATTAAACTCCCTAAGAGCAGGTACTATTTCTTGGCGTTTGTTTTGTACATTCACTCTCCTCTGCAAATTATCCACCATTGCATTGCAAAAAAAGACCTGCAATAATTATATTGGTCCCCAATAAATATAATACAATATAGTCACTTCACCACCATCATCACCCGTAAATTTCTTCACTTCATTAGACTTCCATGCTTTCCAGAATTGGAGAGGTATATACGCACAAAGATGCTCTTATCCGCTAAATGCTGACCTGCAATTCCGACAGTTTTATCAGTGTTTGTTTTCAGATTGGGTGTATTAATTGATGCGAAATGTCAATATTGCACTCCTCACTAACGACTAATGCATCTGAAATAGCTGAAATACACGGTACAACTGTTAGAATCTCTAACATGCTTCAGTGCTCAAATGTGTTTCAAGTTGGTCAAGTGACGTTGCGAGAATTCGGTAACAGTCACACCAAATAGGGTAAAAAGTTGCCATTCAGTTATCTTAATTGTTACAACGTGCTAAATATTAATACAAAAATAAACGGCGATTTGGCAAAAATGCTTTGATAAAAATGTTACCATTTGGCAATCGGCAACAGTTGCGATTTGACGCAAAAAGTAGCAAATCCGCAAAATGTTACATTATGGCAAATTTATTCTTCGTAGTTTTTACTGCATATTGAATGTATTATCATTCAGCGTAAACCTATACACAACACATGGTTTATAATATAATTTTAAAATTAATGAATCACAATTTAATATATTCATATCATTTCCACCCAACCAAATGAACATTTCCCAAGTAATGAAGAAAATGTTATTAAAATAGTGCAGAAAATAATGACTTAACGGAAGACTACATCTAGTATCTACCTAAACTTTATTTTATCAAAACGCAACATTTTCTTCCGAACCGCGAATTTTATTCCAAATAGATTTGGTTTTCCTTTTTAATTCCATGGAGAATGTCGTTTTAGTCACTAACAGTAATGCAGTTTCTGTTCTATGAAACTGAAGGTAAGCTCTCAGCATGGGGTCGTGTGGTCTGTTTAAAGTGAGGTGGTAAGTTAATTAGCTGATAAAGTTGATTGACTAATCTTTCCATTAGCTTAACTACATCAGATTGCATAATGCACAATACATCAGAAGTTATCCAGAATCTGTGTATCAAGACAACAACTTCCTTTGGCAATGCAGTTGCTTTTGACAAAAATGGTCCTTATACATTGGAACTTTATCATTACAGTAATTATTGGCAATAAAATCTTCACAGTTAATATTAGTAGTCAAGTTGGTATTGAATCCAAGTGACATTACTTAAGAGTTTGTGACTTTAATAAGCTTTACAGTTCCTTCTAATGGCATTTTCGTCCTTTCCACCGTTTAATCCGTTTAAGCTGAAACTTGTCATATGTACTAGAAAATTGGCTGCGTCTTTGCGGGACGCTGTTGCATCTACACTTTTAAAGTTAGACGCTAGAGGGCAAACTAGTTAGTAGCTATATTAATTGCAATTAATGCGTGCAAGGGAAAATAAATTGAAATGCACCTCTGTATTTATTTTATAACGCAATCTGAATTCATCACACATTGATATTTTGGGAAGGACGGTTTTCGTATATCTAATGACGATTAGTAGACTTTCTTACATATATGCTCTCGTGCTGCGAGAAGGGCCCACAACGTGTTAATGATGTATACAGTCTACAAACAGCAATCGAATTTCAACATAGGTTGCTACATAACCGCACTGGTGCGATGTAGTTAGTTTATTCTTAGCCTATCTAGTCATCAGCATGACGGTTTGCGACCGTTCTTGGATATACTTTACAGTAGTAGTAGTTACTTCAGAAGCTTTACCATCGGCTGAAATATTGTCAATTCATAATCACAATAACTTCTCAATCATGCATTCGATATTCGATCACATCATAACATTTTCATTTACTAGCTAGATGGCATCATTCTGACAATCTTTGATTGATTGTTTGATTCATGGTTCTGTACCAACGATTCAAGTCCACTGATGCATCCACTTTTTATGCATATCCTTGACGGCAGTTCTAGTTTTCATAAACTAATTCCGCTGCTTCTAGAGTCGCCATACCTTTTCTAATATTCTGGTTTACCATGGATATTTCTCAACATCTTTAGCAGTACATGGAAACACTTCTTGATCTTTGGCATCCAGCCATCCAGCATGTAGCAATCTTTGTATTTTTCACAGTGGTCCATTTCTTCACTGACCATATCTCTGTCTGTACATATTGGAAATCCAAATAGATATAATTTCACGTACACTCGGTATCATCATATACAAGGGCGACCAGTAATGCCGATTGGATATCAAAATGTTATTGGAGCGAATACTTAGTTTAGTCCCGCGGCATACGTTACAATAATAATGATCAATATCACATGAGCTTTAATAATTATTTCAATAGATATGTTAAGATCGCTGGGTTGGTGGGTCGTGTGATGTTTGAATTGGGTTGAGACTTCAAATGTAATGATGAATGATGTGAGAAAATTCATCAACCCAAGAAACTTAAATCGATTTTCGTGATTGACGCTAAAAAATATTTCAAACAAATAATACGTACTACATATAGGTGGGTGTTTACCAGATGTCAATTTATGAACTCAGAAGTCGAATTTAATCCACTTTAAACATACATACAACTAAGCTCTTATAGAGCCGGGTCCTTCCTCAACCTGGATACTGCTGGCTGTGCGCGTTGACCAAATTAAATATCCCCCGTCATTCATAAGTATCTATGCTATACCAGCAGCATTATTAGGCCTACTGTAGCTAGCTAGTTAATCATTAATAATTACGTTAAAAAAAGATATGTTGCAACTTATGCAAATGCCTGAGAAGAAAAAACGCATTACCTCCCTGGGAAAATATGAGATTTCAAATGACAACATCACCTGCAGCATGTAACTTATGTATGGGAAAGAGTGATAAAGAATACATGTATAGTAAATTGCTCCTTCATATCAGAACATTTCCTTGTAAAATTATATCTCTATTAATTATCTCTCATTACTCCCTATTTAGCGATAAAAATGTTCATATTGGGGCATTATTCTAACCAAAACAATAAACTAAATTCAATATAACAGGTTACAGTTTTATTTTAGGGGATGTTTTCTCGGAGTGGGGTGAATTTATATTGCGTCGAAAGTCGTATGAGATATCACCCATATGTCATATGTAATATCCCCCCCCCCCCCCCCCCTCTTATCTGTAAAGATGAGTATCTATATTATCAAGTTGATGTAACTTATTTCCATCAATGATATTCCAATAAATGTATATTACTGCAGTAGTATAAATCACGAGATACAATCATATCTATAGTGGCAGTGCTATAAGGTTGATGTGCTCAGTCGCACTAATAGTGTAATGTCTGATTTAAGTCAGTTCTTCTGGGTAATTGATCAAGAAAACCTGCCAAATCCGCGGCGCATACTGTAAAGGACATGTGCCTGCCACCTGTGTGGCACCATCTTACTGAGATCTTACTAAAGCATCTAAACCATCTTACTGTGGGCATAACGTCTGGTCTCGTAAATAGGTCCTTCTAGATTCTGAGTTAAGGACCTATATTCGGCTATAGGGGTATATGGCCTGACACAGGCAGATGGTAATCTATTAATGGTTGGTGAAAAGTAGAGTGCTGCTCTTGTACCATTTGAGCGCTCTCCACTGCAACCTGCACCTGGCAGCAGGCATGAACTGCATAACCAATGGTGGGTCATGTGCATCAGAGAGACAGTGGGTGACATATCTGACTCTACAGCGACATCTGCCCTGTGGAATGGCAAACTAGGGAGCTGACTCTGAAAAATATTCACCCCACAACTCACACTATGGAAACATATCAGTATGCAGGCGGAGGTCATGCCATTAGGGGCCAGTGTATTTACCAGACGCAAACGACATTAGGGAAACATATATCGCCTAACTGGCTGCATGTCTTACCCATTACTGGAGAGAGAGAGAGTGTGGCGAACAATTCTTGAGTCCTTTCCTGATGAGATTTGGGCCCAAACATTGTGTCACCAGGGAGCCCAGTTGTGAAGGAAAGAGGGATTCTAGAGTTTGATTCTACTCTCACCCCCCCCCCCCCCTCCCCTGAGCAATCCAGCCATTGCTGAACCTGATGCAAGTCACTAAGACTCGCCTTAGGTAACACCCTAACACTTTCCCCACAGCAACAAGGCAAGATGACATCCCTGATAAACAGGCTATGCCTGCCTTAGCGCAGTGGGTGTTCAAGAGCACAGAATGCAGAATGGGTAGACTGATGAGGTTCTGATTAAGGACATGGGGAGTAGTTGGCGACTCTCCATTGCCCTAGCAGATGGCAGTGGTAATGGAGGAATTGGTATATCGATGAATCAAACTGGACATGCAGCATTGGATAAAATAGACCAAATAACCAACCGCATTATCTGTTACCACTTCTCATGTTCTGTAAGACTGGGTAAGAAGTTTCCTAAGATGGGTTTCCCAAGATGCTATTCACCCACTTTTGTCCCAGTAGAGGAGGTGGAAAATTTCTACCACAATCTTCAAGCAGCTACTGATGTAGTGTATCAGCCTGAATTCTGGGCGTCAAACGAAATCCAATCCATCTTCAGGACTTCATATCTAGACTTCATATCTTCCTATCTATTGTTCTCGGCTTTGACTCAGTTTAAGAAGCGAACTAGAAGGCTGGGATTTATAATGGACCCAGTGCATTGGCCATAAGCCCCCAGATATACCACATTCTGTTTTTTTAAGGAATACAGAAGCTCTGTTCAAGGATTTCAGGTCAGGTCAGGTCCCCAGATCCTGCTACCACTATGGCAGTAAAGTGGTACTACCTGTAGCTGTCAGCCCAGTAGGGCAGGCCCGATAAGCATAGCCTATTCATTATTTAGTTGATCAAGAGTGGGTTGGTTCAGCCCCGTCAACTAAATAAGTCATTGAGGGCTATAGCGCCTAGGGCACCATTGAAGGCAAAGGCTTGATACGCATCTGCATTAGAGATGATACAAGCTCTGCCCTGTCTATACTGGATGCTCCTCTACCAGTGTTAGGTAACCTAACCCAGGAGGCACACTTGGTTCAGGGTGTAACAAATGGACCCCTACAGTCGGCAGCAGGGCTGTAGGCCATGGATAGGCGGAAGGTAATCAACCAACGGCTAGACATGCTGACAAGGACGGCGGAAGGTAATCAACCAACGGCGACCTACTGCGAAGACGCTTGTAGGAGTTGCGACCACAAGCGGTTTACTCCCGCAACTGAAAGATATGAGTATGAGAACCCTCCAGGAGAAATACCGGCTCGGTCGTCGCCCGGGTCAACAAGGACCGCGTCCCTCAGTGGTACACCAGGCTGGGGGTCGATAAATTGGCTACTGGAACAGAAGACAGAGAAGAAAGAAGAACCAACCTGTTGAAATGTAAAAAGACACTAAAGATTGCTACAATGAACGCACGCACGCTGAAAGCACAGAGCAAACAGGGTGACATGGTTGCTCTGGCAATGGAATATAACATCGACATCATCTGCATCCAAGAACATCGGATTTGTCATGAAGACACTGCCATGAAGTACAATGACATTGGAAATGGATGGACATTAGTAACAAGCTCAGCAGTAAGAAACTCGGCCAATGCATCAATTGGTGGAGTAGGAATTCTGCTAAGCTCATTTGCACTTAAGACCCTAAACAACATCGAATCTATAAATTCCAGGGTTATGATCGCAACATTTGATGGGAATCCCAAGACAACAGTTATATGTTGCTACAGTCCAACCAATGCATCAGAGCCAGAACAAGCAGTCAAGTTTTATGAAGAACTGACTGGACTTATTAAGGACATCCCGAAACACAATGTTAAAGTCATTGGTGGTGACCTGAATGCGCAAATTGGCCCAGAAGACATCAAGGGTTACACCTATAGCACCAGTTCTAACAGAAATGGGCACTTACTTTTAGACCTAATGGAAGAATGTGAATTGATACCAACTATCAACACATTCGAAAAGAGTAAGGGGAAGCTATGGACCTTTCAATACCCTAATGGAACCAAAGCACAACTGGATTACATCCTTATAAACAAAAAGTGGAGAAATAGCATGATCAACTGCGAGGCATACAGCTCGTTCAACCTAATTGGTTCGGACCACAGAATTGTGACTGCAGAGATCAGGCTCAGTTTGAGAGCCAGCAAACCCAGGACAAGCAAGCAAATCAACTATGACTGGGAGAAATCAGAACTGACAATGCTGTAAAGGATGCTTATACAGTAGAAGTTCAAAACCGCTTTGAAGCACTTCAGTCAATGGATGAAGACCAATCCACCGATTCAATATACCAGAATATAATAACAGCCCACAAGGAATCAGCTAAGAGGCATATCCCCCAGAAACCTAAACGTAAACAGTATGTGCCATGGCAAAACTCTGAGGTTACTTGTAAGAGAGAAGATCTTAAGATAGCCTACAAAGTTAAAACCGAACAACCAACAACCGAAAACATTAACAAGGTTGAGAAAGCTAAGGACGATCTTAAATTGGCCTACAACATCAGCCAGGAAAAGTACATACAGGATAAAACTGAAGCAATTACAACTGCTCACATACAGCAACAATCAAGACTTACCTGGCAAACTGTAAATGAGGTATCTGGTCGGAAAAGTTGTGCAAAGGGGCGCCTCAAAGCCGATAGTCCTGAAGAACGTGTTGGGAAGTGGAAAAATCACTTCAGCAACTTGCTTGGGCAGCCACCAAACATCGAGGTCAGCCCTACAAGGAAAATATATGACAAGACACTACCTATAGAAACAGGGGACTTCACACCTGCCGAACTCCAAAGAAGCATTAAAAGCATGTCCAATAATAAAGCGAGTGGATTAGATGAAATCCCAGCGGAGGTATGGAAAACCGGAGTGCTAAATAGACCATTATTGCATGTTTGCAACCGGATGTTAAAAGGGGAAAAGCCACCACCAATTTGGACTAAAGGTCAACTAAAGCCTCTCCCCAAGAAAGGAGACCTCGGCATACCAACAAACTATCGTGGGATCTGTCTGCTCGTGGTAGCTGCCAAAATATACAATAAAATGATTCTATATAGGATTAGGCCTCACATAGAGAAACTACTGCGTAAGAGCCAAAACGGATTTCGACCAAGTAGATCAACAATAGCTCAGATACTTGCACTACGGAGATTAAGTCAAAGAATCTCTCCGCAGTCATGACATTTGTGGACTTCAAGAAGGCATTCGACTCCATCCATAGAGGTAAAATGCTTGAAATCCTAAGAGCTTATGGAATACCAGAAGTAATTGTTGCTGGCATTGGATTGTTATATTGTGACACAGAAGCGCAGGTACTCTCACCAGATGGTAAAACTGAGTTTTTCTCAATCCTGGCTGGCGTACTGCAAGGTGACACATTAGCACGATTACTATTTGTAATTGTGCTGGATTATGCAATGAGGGCGGCCACTAAGGGTGAAGATCTGGGATTCACACTTCAAGAACGCAGAAGTAGTAGATATCCGGCAACTACAGTCACAGACACCGACTTTGCGGATGACATCGCCCTGCTCTCTAATACGCTAGCAGATGCACAGCTTCTACTGAATAAAGTGGAGAGGGCTGCTAAGGAGGTTGGATTGCATATAAATGCTACCAAGACCGAATTCATGACCTTTAATGTTGATGGAAACTTGACAACCACTGATAATAATCAACTAAGGAAGGTCGATGACTTCCAGTACCTTGGATCATGGATAGAGAGTAGCAAAAAGGACATAGAAGTTAGGAAAGCAAAGGCTTGGGTAGCTCTATCAAAAATGGATACCATCTGGAAATCAGATCTCTCCAGGCACCTGAAGACTAAGTTCTTTCGAGCCACAGTGGAAAGTGTATTTTTATACGGGGGTGAGACCTGGACACTGACTAAATCACTTGAACAACGAATTGATGGTTGCTACACAAGACTACTAAGGGCAGCCCTAAACATCAGCTGGAGACAACACATGACAAACGCCGAGCTTTATGGTACAATACCACCTGTATCAACCACTCCCCATGAACGCAGATTAAGATTCAGTGGGCACTGCTGGCGAAGTAAAGACGAGGTCATACCAGATCTACTTCTCTGGCAACCAACTCATGGAAAGCGTAGTCGTGGACGACCTGCCATAACATATATAGATCAACTTGAAAGGGATACTGAACTTGGGAGAAACGAAATTGCGACAACTATGGAGAATCGGGAAGCCTGGAAGGATCTCATTTCCACTGTCCGAGTTCGCTCGACCTAGTAGTAGTAGTAGTTCAAGGATTTACTCTGCTCTTTCACCAGTAATCAACATCTTATTGTAGCCAAGACAAATCTCCACACTAGCAGAACTAAGAAATCTGCCTTGCCATGGCATGATTAGTCTTCTCTGTTGCAACAGCCCAGTTTAAGATCCAGCTTCACACTACAGAAACATCACTTTCTGATACATCATGTATCTGTCATGTACTCACAGATATGCGCATTGGAGATATCTCCTTTGCTGCAGTCAAGGCTGCTGCAAAGACCATCAAGACCAATCCGCCAGTAGTGGAGTAGATGGTGTCCTCCCCTTCCTGAGGTCTATGAAATACATGAGTATTTGGGGCTCTTTCTCCCCATTATCATAAACATGTATAGAACTAAGAAAATCCCACAAGAAATTAAAACAAATAAGTTGGTCCCTGTACCCATGAAGTGCACACCCAACAATCTATGGATCTATTCATGGAATAACATAAATAGTAGAATAAGCGAGTTAAAAATAATAAATAAGCGAGATTGGGTATATAGATCCAATAGACATTATATTAAATTAGTTTTCCGGAACGTTTCGTTAAACATACAGTTGCATGGTAAACAGTACTTAGTACCGTTTATATTTTTGCAGTATTGGCTGATGATGTTAACTGTATGTTTAACAAAACTTTCCGGAAAATTAATTTAATATAATGTCTATTGGATCTATGTACCCTATCTCGCTTATTTTCTTATTTTTATCTCGCTTACGCTACCCCATGGGAACTAATGTAACTGATGTTCTATCTGAGCGATACCCCAGTGAAACGCTATCTTTCTTCCACTCCTATGAAAAAGCTCTATGGAAATACGAGAAAGCCACCCTTAATGTCGATTTTCTTAGTGTCTAGACGATGGGTTAACACCGCATTTCCTCCAGTTTAAAGTGCCTAACCGGTTCCTTCTTGGCTTCCCAGAGTATGCAGAATGGCAACAAAAACTGCACAATGCTGAAATAAACAGTCACCAAAAATCCTTGATGCAAGCAAGGAAAACTACTCAATTTACGTTCCAAACTTCGACTTTCTGTGTCACCGATGGACTTGCGTTCTTAACTTGGCAGAGTAATGCCAAGCGAAAACGCTCTGTTACTAAACGAGAGAAAACTCACTCCAAGAAACTCAATAATCTGATTCGTGAAAGTGCAACTGATAACCTAAGGCCAGGTTCAGTAATTTTTAATTACTCTTCCCACATTTTAACACAGGCCGAAGAATCACTACTGACTGACTAAGAGCCTTCAATATTACATTGTTCCAGAAAGATTGGACTACAGTATGTGAGTTATCTGGTGCCCTTCGAAAAACTGTACCATGTTCTTAGAACTGTCCACATGCGGAGAGCAAGGAGTTCTCTCGAGATCTCGTTAAGAATCGACTACATGATACAACTCTTTCAACATTTCATTGCTACAATGCAAAACTTATGATGTTAACCTTAATGAGAAGCGAACGATGCGCAATTGAAACCCTCAAAGAAGACAAGAACATCGTGATTATGAAGCCAGACAATGGTAATGGCGTTATAATTTTAAACAAAGAAGACTGCATTTCTAAGGTTCATGTGTAGGGCCGTTATTATTTATTTTATTTATTAATGAACTGCCAAGTATTTTCTCATCTTTGACCAGCACTAGATTATATGTGGATGATACGCAACTTTTCACGTCATTACATTCCCCTAGTGAACGCACTAACTTGCAAAATTATTTAGATATTTTCACCAATAGGTCCTCAACCAGGCAATTAAATGTCGCTAATCATAAGTGCAATGTACTTACAATGGGTAATTCCAACATTAATGCTGCTGCTTACTCCATTAATAATCGTCTAGTAAATAACGTTTTGTCGTTTCGTGATCTTGGTATTGAGATGGATAACAAACTATAATTTCAGAACCATATTGATTCTATTACAAAATAATGCTATAAAGTTATTAACTGTCTATTTAGGTGCTTTGTTACTGACAATTGTGATGCTATTTTTTTATTTGCCTATAAGATATATGCCCGGCCAATATTAGAATGCGGTAGTGCTGTTTGGAACCCATTTATCAAAACTTCACCCTTTTTTGGACTTACCGATAAGCTGGAATCTGTACAACGGTATTTTACACGCAGATTATTTAAAAGGTGCAATTTTGATATACATTCCGAATACCAGTTGCGTTTGGTCTACCTCAAATTAGAATCTCTCGAACTACGGCGTCTGCATATTGATTTAATTACTGTGTATAAAATTTTTCACGGTCACATTTCTATGGATACTGATAGCCTCTTCCAGAGATCCAAAATGTCATCCCTCCGGGGCCACCAATATAAACTACACCAACGCCACTGTAGAACTGTAGCCGTAAGTAATTCGTTCAGTAACCGCATTCATTGTTCCTGCTTGGAACACATTAACTAATGTTGTTGTATGCGCCCCCAATAGTGATATTTTATTCTGAATCCAAAACCCGAAGTATGTACAGTAGTACTGTAAATAAAAAACCAGTATTTTTAATCCTGCCTTACCTTGGAAAGTTCTCAGATGTACTCGTCAAAAGACTCAAACTATTATCAAGAGCCTATCGTCAGTGTGAATTTAAGTTTATTTTTAGGCCAGCCAGTATATATTTAGCCAGTAGAATGGCTAATGCGTTTCCATTCAAAGACAAACTACCAAGTGACTCCAAATCTCTAACCTTATACAAATACAAATGCAGTAGCTGCCCCGCTACTTACATTGACAAGGTACCTCCTTCAAGCTCTACCTATTTTAAGTTCCTTATACTGTTTTCTATACAGTAGTACTTTACACATTTTTTAGTTGTTCTAAATTAGCGGTTTGTTTATACTCTAGGCCTACCATTATATCAGTTCTTCAGTAGCCTTATGCTTATTCTTATGCTATTTTCTATATTATTATTGTTATATACATTCAAAATTTTACTGTATTCTATAGGCCCACCGAATTTGACAGTGCCTCAGTATAATTTCTGTAATAAAAGTACTGTACCTTTATTTGTTATACCATAATATTGTTTGAACATAAATGTGTGTCATACAACCCTTACCATACCCTACATACATGTATTATTTCTGTATTTAGTATTCAATATGTTACTTTTGTTTCTATGTTACTAGCCTCAGTTAACACCCTAACACTCGGGTCCCCAATACGACAAGGTGAGCTGACTGCCTTGGCAGATAAGCGTTCTCTTAGTGCAGTGGGAATGCAAGAGCACCGAATGCAGACTGGACAGATTGATGAGGTTCTGATTAAGGACATTGGGGGTGGTTGGTGACTCGCCCTCGCATCAGCAGATGATAGTCGCAATGGTGGAATTGGTCTATTGATGAATCCAACTGCACATACAGCATTCGACAAAATAGACCAAATCTCTAACCACATCATCCGTTGCCACTTCTCATGTTCTGGAAGACTGGCTAAGAAGTTTCCTAAGGTGATTCTGATTGTGTGCCACTCTCCAACTAGTGTTGCCCCTGTAGAGGAGGGGGAAAATTTCTACCACAATCGACAAGCAGCTACTGATGGAGTGGATCAGCATGCATTCTTAACATTCCTGGGAGACTTTAATACAAGTCTGCATCAATCACCTACATCGCCCTGGGTCTATAGTGATAGTGTTAACCGAAATTCCATCCATCTTCAGGATTTCATCTCAGCAAATGAATTGTTTTCGGCTGGTACCCAGTTCAAGAAGCGAACTGGAAAGCTATGGACTCATAGTGGATTCAGTGGTCACAAGTCCCAGATAAACCATATTCTGTTTTGTAGGAAATACAGGAGCTCTATCGAAGACTGTAATGCTTTTACACTTCGACACTTCTCCAGTGATCACTGCCTTATTGTGGCCAAGGTAAGACTTAGTCTGCGTGCTAGCAGAACAACGAAATCTGCCTTGACGCGGCATGACTGGTTCTCTCTGTTGCAACAGCCAAGTGTGAGATCCAGCTTCACACTACAGCTGAGCAGCAGGTATGAGGTTCTTGCCTCTGAGGCGGCAGATGGGCTATACTGCCTTCACAGAAGCAGTTAAGTTAGCAGCTGCAGAAACAGTTCCTCGAAACAGGAAAAGGACCCCCTGGACTGACCACAAAATTCAGAAGTGCCGAAATGACCTCTATAAAGCGCAGAAAGAGTCCTGACTCAAACAGACTACATTGGCCAAGAATGCAGTTAAGGCTGCATCTAGGTCCCTGAACAGGCAGTACTCTGTTAATCTGCAGGAGCTAATAAACCAACAGGTTGATGCCATCAATGATGCTGACAACAGCAGGCAATCATCCCAGGCATGGAAATCGATCAACTTGCTTACTGGGCGGAAAAGCCAAACAACCACCAAGGTTAAGGCAGAATCACCAGCCGATCGCCTCAATGGTTGGAAGGCCCACTTTGAAAAGCTCCTCAATAATGACAGGGTGCACGTGCAGACCAACAAGAGTCCCACAAGAAATGAAAAAGTTTGAAAAGAACCGAAAATAAGTTGGTGCCAGTTCCCAAGAAGGGCAACCCAACTCTATGGTTCTTTTCGGGGAATCTCATTAATCTCGATTGCTGCAAAGCTATACAATAGAATTCTATTAAATCGCATCAGGGATTCCATTGAGAGACTGCTCCATGGAAATCAGAATGGGTTCCGTAAAGGTCGTGGGACCATGGAGACCATTTTGGTACTTAGAAGGATAATTGAAGAAAGACAGGCATCTGGCTGTTATCTTTGTTGACTTCTTCAAGGCTTTTGATTCAGTCTCTCTCTCACGTATGTTCAGCATACTGTCATTATATGGGATTCCTGATGAAATTATTGCAGCAATAGATCAGTATACTATGGTTCGACAACATTTGTGTCTACTGTTGATAGTGACACAGAACCATTTGAAGTATTATGGGGAGTCCTCCAAGGAGACACACTTGCGCCATTCTTTTTCATAATTGTGGCTGACTATGTTCTACGCATGTCCTTAGATCATCATAATGATGATGGGGTTATGGTAACTCCACCTACTAGCTCCAGAAGTCGAGGAAATCCTGCCAAGTACCTAACTGATCTAGAATTTGCTGATGACTTAGGAGTACTCTCAGAATCACTAGAGGGAGCCCAATGGCTCCTCAGCTCATTAGAACAGGCTGCTTCTAGTGTTGGTCTTTTTATTAACTCCCAAAAGACCAAAATTTTGACAGTTAACTTTGAAAGTCCTCAGCAAGTCTCTGACTGGATGAGCATAAGCTCAAAGGATGGTATGCTTGAGCATGTGGACGACTTCTGTTCGTGCTTTCAGACCTTTGGCAGTTTAACCCGCCAAATTAGGATGTCTTCTAGATAATAAATCACCTTTAGTCTATGACAAGTATTTAATTCACTACACTAGTCGAAACCAATCTGTGCGCGATCATTCACCCGCTGGATATACCCGGGAGATTGGGTTCGACGGCTTAATTTTATTGCTATGTAAGCCTAATGTATTATTCGACTGACAGTATTATATAATCTCTGACAATATTATTCACCTTCGGGGAATATTAACAGTTCCTTTAGGACGTGGCGCTCTATCTATAAAAACAGAGTTATGACTTAAACTACTCACAACGATATGGCTTAGTTATAATTCACATATATGGCGCATTCTTTAGGAGATGCTTCGTTATCAGTCTCACTCATACACAATGCTGCACAATACTGCACACTGATCTGCCGATCTTCACTGATTTTAGTTATATATAAAAGGAACACGGACTGACTCATGTAGGGTCTATCAAATAACATTAGATTCACTTCAAACCACTTTAACATAAGTCACAATCGTTATATGTAACCTTTCTCTCTTACCTTCGGTATATCAAGAATATTGGGTTTCGGGGTTATTTATCGTTATTCCAAATATAATAATTCATCAACCATATTATGAAGAACTGACAGTAAATAGCAGTATAACAATATAAAGTATGCACAGGTTGTTTGATTAGGTATGGTATGTTATGTTGTGATAAATGCAGTGATCAGACATCAGATAACGGATATATGTCCTTATAATTAAGCCTACTAGTGTAGGGCTAAAGCCGTTCTTCCTGGCTTAGAATCACCAACAACACTAAAAACTGATAAGAATAACTATAAGAATACCAGCTACCCTTATTCCACGAAGCTCCCGTCCAACACAGAGAAAGAGCAGTGAGATAGGAAAATTCAGTTCAGTAGCTCTGTGATAGGTCAAAATCAAAGCCAACTCAAATTCTATTGGCAGATACAGCAAGCAGGGCTATGGGGCAACGTGGCAATATCAGCCGTTAGCCGTCGTCATGGTAGCGACACTGTTTTCAAGAGTATCGAGCTTTTTACGTCACGAAATTACAGATTATGTCCTCTAAAGTACAAATACAGAAGAAATGGCTTTTATGTCCTCCAAAACACCAGTACAGCAAGGACACGGCCTTTTTATGCCTGGTAAACCAACCACAGAGTACTTTACGGGGATAATAACCGGCTAATTACGCAAAAGCTTTTACACCGCTCCCAGAAAATGGGATTTAAGTCTATAAAATATAACAAATCACAGTTTCTAAAATATAAAGATACTCTAAACAGTTAGTCTTTCTTGCGCAGATGGCGTTTACGCAGTTTTTTAAAGTTAGCCAGAGTCTTTTTCTCTTTGGGGGGAGCCACTTTACTAGGAGGGCCATAACTCCTGGGTGAAGGGTGCAATAGGATTGCATCAGAAGGTGTAGGATTATGGTCGGGGTATCCGCCGTTTCGATATGCTTCTCCTCGACCTGATTTTCCTCCGCTCATAGCTGGATACGTTCATCCAAAACTCTCGCAGAGAATAGGGTTTTCTAAGCTTGATATCTTCTTAGAGATTCGAGATTTCCCAATCGAACTGAGATAAGGCCAATTCGTTTATCGATTGGACTTACTGTTATAACTTACGTTTATCTGAACAAACGCAGGTTTCTTTTTTGATCTTTATAGAATAGCGTTTAACTCGTTTCATACAACGCTCTCCTTCACCTTGATGAAGGGTTGTATCGCGTTAAACGGGAACGACCATACGGTTGGATAGTGATATTAGGTGTCCGCGTCACAATCCGGCTAGGTAAGATGGGCGGCTAGCTAGAAATCACTGTCGGAGTGTTACCGATTAATTGTTAGGGTAGCACTAGATCTTTGAACAGTGAATACAGTCCGCGAGGATCCGCGACACCACCAGGATCGCAGGTCTGAGGTCCAACTAAGGAATGAGGAGGTTTGACCGAGTATTCCGGGACTCTGATCGTAGGTTTACTCCAGGATCGTTCGAGCCGAGTGAGCATAGGTGATACGTCAAACAAGTTTCGCTCGAAACTCCAGTAAATATAACGAGCACAACTGTGTTTAACACAACGTTTCCGTGGATGTTTATGTCTTTCCGTTTATTAGTTGGGTCTAGGGCATTTATCGTAATAATACCAAAGACGCACGTCTGGTAGGGGAAACGCGGGTGATATTTATTTGTTGTTACAATGCTTCCATCAAGAATTCCAAATATATGTTGGAGTTACCGCGTTTATTTGTTTCTTTAATGTCTTTTCTTTCGAGTCGATTTCGAATAGGATTTTCGCATTAGAATTTTGGTTTATCGTTTCGACTCCTCTGGGTAGGATATGTTCGACATAGTCCGTATCGTGTAAATCGATAGAATGGCCAATAGTTAAGAAGCCCATATACGTACCATTACGCTGCGTATATCGAGCAGCGAATTTTCTATAGTCCAACTCACGCGTGAGCTGCTCTTGGGACATTGGCGGTTCGATATAACGACCATCGTCCTCCGCAGCAGTTGGACTAACGTCGCCGCGTATTAAGCTATCAACAAACACTTGTAAAAGTAGAGTATATCGCTCCCCGATACTAAAACCATCTTCTATCAACTCCGTCATATCTGCTATATATGAGTTTATCCATATTGTAATGAGTTTATATTTAGGCGAGCGGGCGTCGCTGCCTACCCCAATCAACCCCCGGACAGTACGAGATCCTCAGCGCCGATGTGTCGTCGCCGCTGTACTTTCGCCAACGACGTAGCCGCACAACGACAACGACAACCGGCACAAGTCACTCGACTGTCCGTCCCAAAGGCTTAGATGTACTTCAGGTTTTCCTTGGAGAGTTAGGTTACTTTTACGATTGCGACTAGCTACTGTAAACACACCTTAGTAGTAACATTCACCTACAAACGCACAAATTCCACGTAACAGTCACAAATGGTACACATTCTATCACACATTCGGGTCATTTGTCCGTTAGTCAATGCCTTCCAGAATGTCACTGTATTATTATGTATCCTTGGATACTAGCAGTGCGCTATTTATTCCCTATGTTATTCAATGGGACAAGCTTTCTATTGTTCTTTTAACTCAATTCTAATTCTAGCGTGGTTGTTGCTATGGTGACATTATGCAAAGCTAGCGGTAGAATTAGGGTAATTCCAATGCATACAGATCTGGGATATTATTTAATAGTATTCTTTAATAGTCAATGTCCTGTTTGATACATGACTTTATGAATTTTATCGGCTATTGACTATGTTTGGGAGACTTTCACACACTCATACGCATGATAAGATAAATCTCCGCTCCCTTGATCTATTAATTAATGGAATTTTGGGAACTTTATAAATTGCGTAAAAATGGCAATTTATTAAATTCATTAAAAAGGCATGAATTTAAATTGATTCCCTGAAATTTTATTATTTGATAATTAAATGGACATATTTTGATTCCAGAACATGTCTGGGGACACAAGATCCTTAATTCTATGACAATTGTCTTTTTAAGAATATCGGTAAATGCTACGATATCTTAATTGACTAGAATTGTTGAAGGATCTGAATTTTACAGATTTGATTTATTAGATTTGCAAATATTAAATAATTAATATTTGAGATGGGCACCAATTTATTCCAGAACTTGTCTGGGGACGTTAACCACTGATTCTAAAATTTGTCTTTCAAGTATATCGGTGGGTGCCGCGATATCTTAATCGACTAGAATTGCAGATGGTCAAAGGGTTTAACAGATTTATTTTGCGTTATACGCTACTGTTAAAGGGACATCACGCTACTATATGTATTATTTAATATACGGTATGAGAGCAATAACGCACGAAGCAATGTCAGTGTGAAGAGGCAAGTCGTTTCCAAGGTCTACCCAGAGCTTGGTTTAGCCGAGACACGAGGATCTGAACTTTGCATTCCTAATACTCTGCCTACCAATAATACTTGAATATAGTAGTGGCTTTATTGTACTTTAATAAGTACGGACATTTCATCTTACTGTAGTTACGTATTTGTAATGTAATACGGACAGTAAGGAAGAAGGAAAAGAATTATTTCTTGCCGTCGCACTAAATATAATATATATATAATTAAGTAATAAACGCGAATATATATTGCACTAATCTACTAAATAATCGCTAAAATAACATTCTACTGAATAAAATTAAAGAAAACGATTATAATAAAATTACATAGTAATACATACAGAAATATAAAAATAATAAAATAATATAAAATAATAGAGTCACACACCCACTCCATATGTTGTTACGTTATGGAGTCCCTAGATGTTTGAAGGATTAGGGAGGTGGTCGTGGGAAGAGAATCTTGCCTTCCACAGTTTCCGGAGAGTCCTCCATTCCCTTCCGGTAAACACAAACGACCGACTGGGTGATTGAGTCGCTGCATCCCGAATACAATTCCAGGTTTCCTCTTCGTCCTGGAATAGTGACGATAGAAACATCGCTCTAAGTACACGACGGCCCTACAAAGCCGATTCCAGGAGCTATAGTGGTCCGTCGCTCCCTGCAGGAGAGGTGGGAGTCCCTGCGAGACGTCTGATGTTCCAGAGCTCCAATCGCTCTCTCTGATCTTCATGAAGGATCCACTCGCGGTGGGGAGGTCCAGATCCACGGCGTCGTCCCTGGCAATATGTAATACCGACAGATCTATCCCAGGTTCAAATAACTCCGCTCCACCCGTCCGGGTTTTAGGTTTAACTTTCTCCGCTCCCTTGGCTGGTCTAATCTCAGTCGGAGTAGGATGGGGAGGCCATTCATCCTCCTTACTCAGGAAGTCGGGTTCACCTAACCGGTCTGTAGTATCTGTCAGTTCTTGAGGAGTTGCTCCTCTGGAAGCGATGTCAGTTGGATTAAACTTCTTGGGGCAATATCTCCATTGATCTACATTGGAGCTAATATCGTCATTATCTGAGGAGTATGGTGTTCCCTCAGTTGGGTCGTCTCCCTCACTAGTATCATCTTCCCATTCACTCACTTGGCAGACGCGATCTTGAAGCAGTCTTTCTCTGAGCGTTCTTCGGGAAGGTCCAGTAAGGTACCTAGTTCTTACCGCATAGGTCTGAAGTGGTTGCGGTTGAGCAGGTCGTTTCTCCAATGTCTCCAGCGCCTCATGCGCGTTTTGACCGATTAATATTTGTAC
This sequence comes from Nemertoderma westbladi, assembly GCA_032718475.1. Lineage (NCBI taxonomy): Eukaryota > Metazoa > Xenacoelomorpha > Nemertodermatida > Nemertodermatidae > Nemertoderma > Nemertoderma westbladi. The sequence goes on along the minus strand of JAUCBJ010005021.1, from coordinate 3,259 downwards.
TCCAGGATAATCGGTGTCGAATCTAGGAATGTTAAGTTGTTGGGCATGATCATCTTCGTCCCAATTATAAGGTTCCACTTGGGTGGTAGCGAAGTTCTTTATTGCCACCATTTTGACTGACCTTATACTGTATTCTCCTAGTTTATCCTGTGGAGTGGACAACTCACCTATATAATAGTCGGCAGCTACAGTAGAATTCCAAACCTGCATGATCCCTGACATGTTTAGCTTGGTTCGGAACTTGGGTTGTCCAGCAAAGATGACTTCGGCTAGTTCTTTATCGATGAATGTTCCTGTGCTACCGGAGTCCAGGAGGGCGTTCACTATATAGCTCTTCTGAGGTCCGTGGACCCGTAACTGGACTACAGGAAATTCTCGGATTCCTATATTGGAAGTTGGCGCTTTCCAAGATGGTTGTTGATCAGAAGTAGTTAAGGTAAGGTCGCTGTCTGTGTCTTTCTCATGCACGAGTGCTCGATACACTGCGGTGGTGTTTATTAGGTAACAGGATTCGTTTTGGTCGGAGAACTCGTCCGTATAGAATCCTTCCATCTCAGATTGATCAGTGTCGTTCACATCACTGAATTGGACATGTAGTTCGGACTCACTTACCTGACTCGGGCTGTTTCGTTCGAATTCCGTGTGCAACAAGATATGATGTTTTGTGCCGCACTTTGCACACCTTGCGTCGGAGTAACAGGTTCGCCGTTGGTGTCCTCGTCTGAGGCAATTATAACACAACCGCTTATCCCACATGACTTCACGTCTATCCTTTAGTGATTTCCTCAGGAATTTATCACACACATTCAAACGGTGGGGCCCGTCGCACAGCACACATTTCGGCTTGATGTTACTTACTTTAACCTGTGCTATGTGGTGCACACTTGTTCTTTCCTCGGGCTTTCTCACCTGAATTCTTTTAGGAGACGTAGGAAGGGTTTTTTGTACCGGTTCCCTTCTGTCATTGGGTCGAGACTCGGATTTACTTACCTGATCTTTAGGCATTTTATTGACATAATAAGATCTGTCAGTGTCTTTCCCGCTGTCCTCTCCTTGAGAAGTTTGGCTTTCACCATCGTCGGTATAACATACTGGTGTTACCCTTCTCCTAGAAACGGGTTTCTCACTTACCTTGTTTTCCAATGTCTTCTCTCTGGACTGCCTTAGGAGCTGTAATTTCACTTCTCTATCTAAGAATGACATGAGATCAGTCATGGTAGGGTCTTGTCGTTGTTGTTCCATCATATATAACACCTTCTTGTCCCAGCGTGTACCTACTCCACCCTTGGGCAAAGTAGATGCTAAGGCTCCTACAACCATAGAATTCTGGTATTCATGAGACTTACCTAACCAATCTAGTTGTCTACAGATCTCCTGAATCTCATCGGAAAACTCTATAATCCCGCTGCTAAGAAACTTTCGGGGCGCCATTAATTTCGCATATAAATACCTAGCTATGTTAGTCCTATTACCATACCTGATGTTTAGTGTATCCCAAACTTGTCTTAATCCATCTGGATGTCCAATAAATTTTAACGCCATTGACTTGGGAGATCCTTCCAAACACTCGATGAGGTATCTAAGTTTTTCTCCATTAGATAGTACAGAGTTCTGTATGTTATCTTTGTAATATTCATTAAAAGGTAACCATTTCATCTCATCTCCATTGAACTTGACGATCTCTCCCACCTTTACCGCTTGCCGGGCTTCGGTTCTAGCCATTTGACGCGTAAAACTTTCTTGGGCCATCGTGTTATTTAATATCGAATTATCGGTATATAAATTTCTCGGATTATGATCAGTTCTATAGGGAATATCATTATCAACAGGTCTATAATTACCCTTAATAGGGTTCACTATAGGAGTTTCTACTTCGCTAGCAGTATATATGCGTGTAGGCTCCACACCTTGCGCATGAGATACTTCAGACCTAACAGGTTGACACATTGTTACAGAGGGTGGTGGTATACCTCTTTGAGTATTTACTAATTTATCGCATTCTAGCGCGATACTTTGCTGCACTTCTTGCAACTCTAGCCTACTTTCCCTTACTGTGCCCTTGAATTGCTGGACAGTCTCCTGCATCTGCCCGAGCAGGATATCCATCCCCCGCCGTCCCTCGTCCACCCATTCGACCGCCGAAGCGGGAGTCGCCAACGTTGTAGCGGGCGGACGATGGACAACGGGCGACAAATTATGAATATTTCGCTCGGGGTCCAGGACCTGAACTGTCTCTGGGGCAGTTCTACGGGGCACAGGTAGCTTAGTGCTATGCAGAGGGAATTTAGAGGTAACTTCAGGGAGCACAGGTGTGTCTATCACCGAAGGGGTGATTTCGAGAACAGGCCTAATTATTTCAGGCTCATCTACTATAGTAGGGAGTCTTTCTATTTTAATTATTTGGTCTGTGGGTTCTGCACTGCCTAAGTTGGTGCTATTTAGTTGCCTTCTAACAGCTGGAGGCAAATCAGGCAATTTCTGACGGTGGAATGTTCTTTTACGTCTGCTTAGACGAGATCTATTTCCTTTGCCTTCAGTATCGGTGGTATCGCCTTCCTCAGATGATGTATATCCCTGTCTTTTGGGAGTAGATCGATTCATCATCTGCATATTACTAGCTGTTAACTGTTTATTTATGCAGTCTTGATTCTCCTGAATGTTTTCCAATTCTAATTGGATGGTTTCTTCAGCCGCCCTCCGTTCTGCTTCTGCTACTGCTATTTTTCTTTCCGCTTCGGCCGCAGCTGCCGCTTTTGCCTCTGCCGCTGCCGCTTCTGCCTCTGCCGCTGCCGCTTTTGCCTCTGCCGCTGCCTCTGCCGCTTTTCTATCCGCTTCTGCCGCTGCCACTGCCGCTGCTGCTGTCTTTCTATCTTCTATCCGTTTTTTCTTTACTTGTTCTTCTTGGACTCGTGTCAGGCGGAGTTGTTCATCAAATTTAGCTTGGTTCGCCGCTAACATTTCCGCATCGATTGCGTCCAGCACAAGCTTGGTTCCTTCACTATTAGGGCTAAGCCCCTCCAGCCTTCTCCTCAACTCTTCGTCCCCTACAAGGCGTTGATAGTCTGACAGATAGATGTCAATGGCATCTCTCTTTCGCGGCCCCTCCGCTGTCCCTTCACTTTCTTCTTGAGAAGAAGTGGTGTCGGTTGATTCTTCATAGGTTGGCCGCTCATCATAAACCTTATCCGCCATCTTCGCTCCGCGTTCGGGCGTCCGCTCATCAGTATCCGAACTAGTGGAGCTATCGGGCCGTTGAGAA